>SJYT01034581.1:141949-413648 GCA_006410635.1 Cephalophus harveyi
CGGGGGGGTGGAGGGGGGGCGGGCACCATTCAGAAGTTTTAATTTTTATGTAGACAAATTCATCAATCTTCTCTTTTGTCCTGTCTGAATTTTGAGTCATGGTGAGAAATGCTTTTCTCTATTCCAAGATATAGAAGAAGAAGTACGTGTTTTTTGATAATTCTTATAAAAAATCTTGGGGCTTCCCTGGGGGTCCAGTGGTTAAGACTCCGCCTGCCAATGCTGGGGACATGGGTTCCATCCCTGACCAGGAAGTTCCCACAAGTCTCAAAGCAACTAGACGCATGTGCCACAACTACTGTGCTCAGATGCTTCACCTACTGAGCCCAAGCACCTAGAGCCTGTGCTCTGCAACAAGAGAAGCCACCAAAATGAGAAGCCACTGCAACAAAAAGTAGCCAGCCCACACTTGCTGCAACTAGAGAAAGCCCTCGTGCAACAACAAAGACCCAGGGCAGCCGTAAATAAATAAATCTTAAAAAAAAAAAAAATCATTAGTTTGCATCTTTAACCCACTAGAATTTATCCTAGTAGATATACTTTTTTTGAAAAAAAAAATTATTTATCTGGTTGCACCAGGTCTCAGTTATAGTGCATGGGATCTTTAGTTAGGTTATTTAGTCACAGCATATGGGATCTAGTTCCCTGACTAGGGATTGAACACAGGCTCTCTGCCTCGGGAGTGCAGTCTTAGCCACTGGACCACCAGGGAAATCCCTATCCTAGTGGATATTCATCAACTTTTACCTTTTACCTTCATTGTGCTTTTCCTGCACCGCGACCTCTCCCAGAATCACCCTGACCCTGAAACTGCCCTCAGGTTACTCTGAGTGAGGTGTTGTGTTTCACTGACCCAACCTGTTTCCTCTAGGGAGACTCCGCTGAGTCTCTTAGCTTCCCTCTTAACTTGGCCTTCACCTCCCTTATTAGCAGTAGAGTTTCCTGCTGCAGCATCTTTCTATCTGCAAAAGCCTCCTGTATCTTTCTTCCTTACTGAGCCCATAGTTTATCTCAGCTCAGAGTGTACATTTTACCTCCGATGAGTCTCTTAGCTTCCCTCTTAACTTGGCCTTCACCTCCCTTATTAGCAGCAGAGTTTCCTGCTGCAGCATCTTTCTATCTGCAAAAGCCTCCTGTATCTTTCTTCCTTACTGAGCCCATAGTTTATCTCAGCTCAGAGTGTACATTTTCTTCCTTTCTCACAGCTCTTCATGTTTTCCCTTTTGTTCTGTTCAAAATGGCAGAGGAACTTGAGCGCCGTTGTCATGTGGACTTCGACCCAATCTCTCAAGAGTGCGGTGAGTTTCTCATTGCAGCCTCAAAAAAGTAATGGAAAAAGATCGAGAGTGCCACATTTTCATAAATCTGTGGGGTCCTTCTGCAGCTCAGCACATTGCACTGTACATTTTCAGTTTGTTTTTGTCTTGATAGTTGCTCACCCTTAGGGAGAAAAATACAAAGATAGATAGATAGGTGGATATATAGATAGGTGGAGAGATAGTTATAAATATAGATAGATAGATGGATAGAAACCTGATACATATAGTTGGATAGATAGAAATAGATATAAATATAGATAGACATGATCTATATTCATCCATAGAATGCTAAATAAGTCACAAAATTCACATCTGCACATGAACTTGATGAAATTCTGTTGTCTTGGCCAAAGTAGATAAACTAGAAAAATTCGACCTTTTTTGATTTGTTGCTGTATTTCTGTTTGGCATCCCTCAGATTCGCTTCTAAAAATATTGCTCTTGCACTTCTGTCCTTTTTTATGATATTCTAGGCCCATTCTGTCCCCTAAATGCGGGTGAAGCATACTCTGTGATCTTTGACCTTCTTTTAATTAAGTAACAGCCACGGAGGGCCAACCTCTTCTTGGAATGAAAGACACTCATCATGTTCCATCGGCCTGGTTAGCTGTCCTACCATTGAATCAGAGACTCTGTTCAGTGAGAGAAAAGGAAACCAGCTATCATTCTTTCCTCCCAGGGGCCTTTTGGGCTCCTTCTGCTCACATATGTCACAAAGAAAAGGCATCACTTCTGTTTACTCATCTGCCTCTGTGTACTCCAAACTCTGATGCTTCTATCTGAGAAAAGAATGTTACTGCCTGCTGCCACTAAAACCAGGCAGGGGCCGCTTTCACGGATCCTGTCCACGGCCTTGCTGTCTTTTTCCTTGCCCTAGACCAGGGGAGGGCAATCGGGTGGTGAGACACTCATCTCCCCCCGCCGAGTCCTTCCTTCTTCCTGCCTGTCTGCCAAGTCGTCTCTGTGGAAGCTTCCATCACAGACGGCTCCTCCGGGCACCCCCACCCTCCTCATCAGAATACTCCTCCCCTGGGTGTCATGAGCCGTGGGATTGTAAGACTCCATTATAATAAAGGTGACGATGAGAGATCTCAAGGAAGTCGAGCTCCAAAGTGAGGGAGGGAGACACATCAGAGAGAACGGGCTCCCGGGAGCCTGGTAATGAGATGGAGACGACTTTTTCTGCTTATGGGTGAAAAAGACCGGGAAGTCTCTGAAGACAAAGCACATAATGTGATCACAGGGGCCTCCTAATAGGGCCGATGTGATGTGCAGAATACGTCTTCTTTTCGCTGCCTGACTCTCAGGTTCCAGTGGAAAAGGCTTCACATGGGTGTTTACTCAGTGGACCTCGCTCGGTCATGCCACACTCCAGCCAAGATCTTTATTACACCAGAGTTACATGCAGGTATATGATTAATTGACCTAATAACCTTATGGGTACTTTTTTCTAAATTCTTTGTCTCAGAAGGATGAAAAAAATGTTTGATCAGACGCACATTCCTTAGTAATGTTGTTTATTTCTTAAAGATTTGGTAACATGCTTAGCTGGATGCTCCTTTGCCCCTCTGCTTCTCCAAAAGATGGCTTTTTTTTTTCCTTTTCTTCTTTCTTTTAAATAGAAGTGTATAAATTGGTTCGGCCAGCATGGCCAGCTTCTTGTGTAAGGAATGCCTGGTTTTGTCCAAGCTGGAATTTGGAGATGCAGGACCTCATTAGGAATGACCTGAGGTCCCCTTGGTGATGAGGAAGGAAACCGGCCACACCTCTGCCCCGTGTGCCCTGGCGATAGCCGGGGATGCAAACGCTCACGTTTCTCTGGGACTGTGACCTGCGCCTGACTTATTGCAATGGCCTGACTGGGTTAATAGAGTCTTTCCCTTTTTTTTTTTAATGGACATGAGTCTGAGTGAACTCCGGGAGATGGTGATGAACAGGGAGGCCTGGTGTGCTGCAATTCATGGGGTCGCAAAGAGTCGGACACAACTGAGCGACTGAACTGAACTGAACTGAAGGATTTCCAAATCCTTAACTGGGCATAAAGAATACTAATGGGTCTGGGGTTTCTTTTTTGACAGAAGTTTTATCTTTTTGGTGAAAACTTTCTAAAGTTCACTGTGGCAGTCATTGCCCAATTTTATTAAATAGAGTAAAAGTGACTGAATTCTACCTTTTACATAGGGAAACTGTATGGTATGTGAATTGTACTTCAACAAGGCTGTTATTAAAATGTATTCATACATGTCCTTGTTGATAATTCATCCTATTCTTCTAGGACCCTGTCCTCAATGAATCTAATGACATGCACCTCTCAAGACCGATCAGTAGTCACCTATGATTAAGTGCGGGTGTCAAAAGAGATGAGCAGAGTCTGTGCAAAGGTTTTTCCAGTGACAGACTCAGAAGCTCACAGAGTTCTTACAAAACACTGTTATGCAATTCCTTCATTTCAAAAGAGGGAATCTGAGTTTTGCATTACTTAGGTAGGCTAAGATTAATTTTTGAAATGTTAGGGTAATATGCATGATCTTCTAGTCCCCACTGGCCCATCGCCTGGTTATTTCCTGACTCCCCGGCATGAACATTCCCAGTGGAAATGTGGGGTCTCTCACATCAGCATTTTCTCAGGGCCACTTCAGGTAGGGTCAGGACTCTGGAATGTCCTTAAATCCAGGGCTCTAGACTTCCTGTACCACTCCAGGACCCCTCCCTTCACTTCAGTGTTGACCTCCAGAAGTACGCCCCGGCGTGTCTCTTACAGAAGCTGTTCCTCAGTCCAGGGGACCCACGTTGTCCATGTGCACAGGAAGTCTGGGAAGACATGTGCCCACCCACACGGGGCGTGGCCCTTAATCAGTGCCTGCGGGGTGCACACAGGGAGTGCTGAAAAGCCAGCCTCCCTGTCTCAAGTGCAGGCAACTCTGAGACATCATTCGTGCTCTGGAGCCCCTCCGAGGGCCTCTGGGAGGGATCCCACCTTTGCTTCATTTCCTCCCCGTCCCTGCTTCCCCACAGGTCTCCCCTGGGAGCATGTCCTCTAGAAATCCCCCGCACACCCATCCTTCCCGCAGAGGCTGGGAGCCCGAGCTAAGCCCACAGTCTGCATACCCGGCCCATCAGTGCAATGGTGCTAAGCGTGCCTGGACACGCTGCAGATGCAACTGGGCTCTGAGCCTTAACTGTGGGAATCCAGCCTTCCCCTATGTAACACTGGAGTGCGTGGGCAGGCAACGGGTCAGATGGGACTTGACAGAACCAAGAAGGAGGATGAGAAAGACACAGGCGTCCTGGAGCAGAGCCAGCATTGTGGGCATGCCGTCTGTGCGGTCACAAAGAGCTCTGCACTTAGGAGGACCCTGTACCTGGTTTCATGCTCTTGCACCGTCATCTTGAAATTCTCAGCACTCTTTGGAAAAGGGTCTTGAACTTTCATTTTGTGCTGGGCCTCACAAATTACCTGGGCTTCCCCGGTGGCTACAGTAAAGAAGTCACCTGCCAGTGCAGGAGATGTGAGAGGCGTGGGTTCAATCCCTGGGTCAAGAAGATCGCTAAGAGTAGGAAATGGCAACCCACTCCAGTATTCTTGCCTGGAGAATTCCAGGGACAGAGAAGCCTGGTGGGCTACCGTCCATGGGGTCACAGTCGGACACAAATGAGCAACTAGCAGTTTTATTTTCTTTTGCAAATTATGCAGCTAGTCCTAGTCCCTGTCTGACCATATCTGAGACTACAGACTCCTGGGGGTTTTAGGTTTCACAAACCAACAAATGCCCTTTGGGCATCTGACATTTGAAGTGTACAGAGCTATGAGTACATGGGTTCCCATATGCAAACATCAGAAACCCATTTGAGCCAGTTTCAGCAGAAAATGCATTTGTTCAGGTATATCAACAACCCAGAGATTCTGAGAGGTCCAGAGGAACAAACCTGAATGCCCAGTAGCAAAGAACAGTGGCCAGATTCTATCACAAATAGAAGACAGCCCTGGACACAAACATCATGTTCACTTACCTGAGTGCGGGGCTCGGATGCGATTTGGAATCTTGGTCACTGGGAACTAGCTGGCTAATTGGCTGCTATGCTCAGCAGAATGGATTCCATGTCTTTATGACATTAGTTTCCCAATCAAAGTCTCCAGTGGGTGTCCCATCAGTGAAGGCTGTCTCTTACCTGAGCCTGAGAAGCAAGAGGCATTCTAAATAGCTTCTCTCTTAAGGAGGAGATGTGTATAAGAGACAGGGTTAAGACTCCGCCTGCCAATGCTGGGGACATGGGTTCCATCCCTGACCAGGAAGTTCCCACAAGTCTCAAAGCAACTAGACGCATGTGCCACAACTACTGTGCTCAGATGCTTCACCTACTGAGCCCAAGCACCTAGAGCCTGTGCTCTGCAACAAGAGAAGCCACCAAAATGAGAAGCCACTGCAACAAAAAGTAGCCAGCCCACACTTGCTGCAACTAGAGAAAGCCCTCGTGCAACAACAAAGACCCAGGGCAGCCGTAAATAAATAAATCTTAAAAAAAAAAAAAATCATTAGTTTGCATCTTTAACCCACTAGAATTTATCCTAGTAGATATACTTTTTTTGAAAAAAAAAATTATTTATCTGGTTGCACCAGGTAGGGAATGTGCGATCATGAGCCAGGGAATTTCCCCAAACACAGGAAGGGAATTTAAAGATGTTAGGAGGCATCCAGGTGTATCCACCACCCACTACTTACATACATTGGAATTTTGCTGCTGACCGTGCACATAGGAAGTACTGGTGGCTCAGATGGTAAAGAATCCACCTGCAACGTGGGAAGATTCAGATTTGATCCCTGGGTCAGGAAGATTCCCTGGAGAAGGAAATGGCAACGCACTCTAGTATTCTTGCCTGGAGAATTCCATGGACAGAGGGGCCTGGCAGGCTATAGTCCATAGGATCTTAAAGTGTCAGACACGACTGAGCAAATAACACTCTCTCATAAATGTAGAATGAATCGCACACACTCAGTAATTCGGTGCTCCCCTTCAACTAGCTCTTAGGACATCCTATACCTTATTGCCTTCTTGGGGATGCCCCAGGCCCACTTTTCAACCCCATGTCCCTGGTACTCTACTATTTCCCACCCACCTGGAATCCCAAACCAGGACAACATGGGTACATTTCTGCAAAGCAAAACAGAACCCTTAGGTTATAACCCTTAGGTTATAAGATGTTTGTTTACCTGGAGGCAGGTGGAAAGGTGCTTGCTGAATGTTGCTGGCTGCCACAAAGCCGATCTCACACACTCACTGCAGGTGGCAGGTAATAAACCTATTTCTATGCAAAAAAGGATCTCTTTGTTGCTAATAATTTTTATGCCGGTTCAGAGGGAGTATTTTTCAGAATCAGGTGTTAACAAAGTAATGAACCAAATAAAATGTACAGTTAGCAATTATCAGTTTCCTTTGATGCACCCGCCCTAGAGTTTGTTATTGCCGATGCAATGTAAAAATTAAACAGGAGAACAAAAGAGTGCCTTTGGGAGGGGCATGAAATCAGCATTTAAAAACAAGTGTTTCATCCATTTTGTACCTTCAGATTGAATACATTTATTTCAAAGGAGAGACTGGGGTAGACAAAGTGGAAATGGGAGGAGGGCCTGCGGTGGACACCAAGCTCCTCAAGGCGGGGCTTTTCAGCTGTTCTGGAGGAGGTTCCGGGTGGCCTGGGGGCTTCCCTGGGGGCTCAGACAGTAAAGAATCTGACTGCAGTGTAGGAGACCTGGGTTCGATCCCTGGGTCGGAAGATCATCCGGAGAAGGGAACGGCAACCTGCCCTAGTGTTCTTGCCATGGACAGAGGAGCCTGGCGGGCTACAGTCCATGGGGTCGCAAGGACCGAGTGACTAACACTTTCATTTTCCAGGTGGCCTAAAGGGAGAGCACCTTGGTGTCAGAGGGATGAGGTCGGGCAGCCATCAGCAGGGTCGGAATCATGTCTTACCCTTGAGGACACACAGGGTTTAGACAGGATAGAATAAAAGGGCTGTGCCTGGTCTCTCCCCACCCTGGGTTAGCTCACGGGCTGGTTTTTCTGAAGCTTTACTACTGGTCGGGGAGGGGTTGGCATGAACCGGGGCTCCTCTGAGACGCTACTCTCTGCTCCCCAGTTGGAAGGACTGCCAACGTTCATCCTCCCAGAGAGGACAGGCATTGCTAGAGCCTCCAGTGTCCTTTAAGGGGCTGTGGCTCTGACCTCTGCAGCCCTGGGAATAAGCGAGGAGGGCAAGGGCTTCCCAAGTGCTGGTGGTAAAGAACCTACTTGCCAATGCAGAAGACCTAAGAACCACGGGTTTGATTCTTGGTCCGGAAGATCCCTTGCAGGAGAGCATGGAAACCCACTCCAGTATTCTTTCCTGGAGAATGCCACAGACAGAGGAGGCTGGAGGGTTCTGGTTCATAGGGTCGCAAAGAGTCAGACATGACTGAAGCGACTTAGCACGCATAGCATACATGGTATGTGCTCAGCAGACACTTGCTGATCAAGGGCTTCTTCCCTTTAAACCTTCGTCTGGGCTGTTTCCACTAGCGCATTCTGCCCCTCTCCGTGCTACCCATCCATCACTATGGCTTCTTAGAATTTTGACAGAAAGCATTAAAACAAAATGAAGTCATAAATCTTGAGGAAGAGGCGTTCTCTGGGATGTGAGGAATACACAGTCACCATGCATGGACTGCCCTGCAGTTGGGATCCACTCCTGCACATCCCCAGTCCTCAATCCCGACTCCTCTGGGCTGCCCAGGAGGGGAGAAGAACATGGGTCAGATTCCATGTGTCCACTGTGAAGGAAGCAGCCGCGTCCATAGAGGTCGTTTCTGAATAACCTGTGCTGTGTGTTTCCACTGACCTTAAATCTTAAGCCAGACAGACAAAGAGGAGCCACAAGGATGAGACAGGCAGCTGGAGAGGTTCACTTTTTAAGGCATCACTTGCGTCTAGGGAATCTCATCTCTGCTCCCACGTGCCGGTCTTCACTTCTAACACAGTGCTTCCTACTCAACCCTTCCCGCAACTCTCCTTGTGCCGCACCCTTTGGGCTCTGGTCTCACCTCCTATTGTCCTGAGGAGATGACGAGGCTTTCTTCACATTGAAGGGGAGACACAGGATCCCACGTCTCAGCTGCCATCCCTGAGATGTGGAACACACTCTTTGCAGCCTCTGGTGGAACCCTGGTAGTGGCCATAAATTCACAATGGAATTCATTTCTGGGCATGTGGGAGGTGATTTTCTGAACTGAGATTCCTTGCCTGCAGCCTCTGAGATCAGAGTGACCAGAGCATCCTCAAGAGAAATCAACCCTGAATGTTCACTGGAAGGACTGATGCTGAAGCTGAAGCTCCAATACTTTGGCCACCTGATGAGCCAATTCATTAGAAAAGACCTTGATGCTGGGAAAGATTCAGGATAGGAGGAGAAGAGGGTGACAGAGGATGAGAGGGTTAGATGACATCACCAACCTGATGGACATGAGTTTGAGCCAGCTCCAGGATTTGGTGATGGACAGGGAAGCCTGGCATGCTGCAGTCCACGGGGTCGCAAAGAGTCGGACACGCCTGAGCAACTGAACAACAACGAGTAGAGCTTCCTCTTTTTCTCCCCAGATTTGGTCAAGACAAGTTTTTCTAGTGGGCCAAGCTGCAACTCACCACCAAGATATTTCTGAATCTTTTCTCTTCAATAGGATGTCTACATCCTCAAAGTGGGTAGTGAAGTGAAGTCACTCAGTCGCGTCTGACTCTTTGCAACCCCATGGACTGTAGCCTACCAGGCTCCTCCATCCATGGGATTTTCCAGGTAAGAGTACTGAAGTGGGTTGTCATTTCCTTCTCCAGGGGAAATTCCCAACCCAGGGATCGAACCCAGGTCTCCTGCATTGTAGGCAGACGCTTTACCATCTGAGCCACCAGGGAAGCGGAGGTGATGCCAAATCAGCTGCTCCTTACACATGCTAGAAGTACACGCGGAAGAATAAAAGCCACACTGTGGAGTGCCCTCCTCAGGCTGCACTTGGCTTCTGAAACCTAAGAAATATCATTGGCCCAGTGGTGTAGGGTACACCCACGGTTCCATATCCCAGCTCTGCCACTCTCCATTTGTGTGACTTTGAGCAAGCAACTTGACTTCTGGGACTCCAGCAGGTCCATTGTAAAATGAGGGTAATGATTGTACTGCCTTATAGGGGTGCTGCGAAGATCAAATGGGACAGGGCATAGCCTGGAACCTGGATCACACAGTAGGAGCTTAGTGAACAGCAATCATTACTCCATTACTCAGATTGGGCAGAGGAGAGAGAGAGGACTTTCTTGTGAGCCTGGAATCCTGAAAGGTGCTCTCCTGAGGGGTGCATGAGCAGGGCTTGGGGCACACGCTATTGCCCTTTACAGCGGCAGCAAGGAGCCTTCCACTCTGACTGGCCTCCCTGACATGGATGGCAGCATCTGCCTTGATGACCTTTAAAATGGGTGAAGCTGTGGGGCCAGAAGTTATTGCTCTCCCTGTGACTGTTCTGCCTAACTGCCCTTCTCCCCGGGATTTGACTGAACAGAGGTGAGCTTGAGAGAACAGGAGGGACCAGATTTCAATAAGACCTTCTGCCCAGCACAGAGGAACTTGTGGAGTTTTCAGAGAACTCGGGCAAACCTTCCAAAGACTTTGAGCAGGAGGGTGATAGGATCAAAACTACGTTTCTGGAAAATCACCAGGGAAAATGTTGCACACCGACAGGTAGACGTCGGGCCATAGAGTCAGGCAGGAGCCAGCAGGTGGGGGAGACCAGTAGCAGACTCCCTAGCCAGACAAGAGGTGACTCACGTGGACAAAGAGGGCAATGGGGATGGAGGGAGCGGGGAGTGAGGCGAGGATGGGTCTGAGTGGGTCAAGAGGTAGCAAGACAATGTTATGTGGCAGCCTGGACGGGAGGGGGTTTGGCGGAGAGTGGATAGATGTATAGGTATGGCTGAGTCCCTTCGCCATTCACCTGAAACTACCACACCATTGATAATCGGCTCTAACCCAATACAAAATAAAAAGTTTAAAGCTTGTTGGGGGTGGGGGGAAAGCATCGGCTGTGCTTTGTGAATGGCTGGGTGCAGCAGAGGGCGGCCGTCACGGTTCCGGCTGAAACACAGCACTGCCCGAGGGAGCGTGAAGACCAGGGGTGGGGGAAGATGAGCTTTGGGACAGGCTGAGTCTGGGGTGTTTGTGCGAGGCCCCCCGAGACAGCTCCTCCCTGAAGATGTAGGCTCGGAGCGAGGTAAGATCTGCACTGGGGATGAGCTGCCCAGGGAGAAAAAACTTGGGCGAGCCACAACCATGCCTGTGACATCAACCCAGCAGAGTTGCAAATCAGCACAGCCTCAACACGGCTGCACACTGCCCACCCTGGGGTCCTCGGGACAGGGGGAGGGGACCGCTGCTTCTAGAGAACTTGGAGGAGAAGCAATGCGGAGATTCCATGCAGGGCTGGGGGGCAGAGCAGTCTCAGGGGAGCCCTCCTCTGGGCTGACACTGGCATACTGCATACCACCCTCTCCCCATCCCCTGCTCAGAGCCACCAGCAAGTGGGAGGAAAGCCAGCCCAGACACGATCCTCTGCCTGCCCCGGATCCCCGGGGATGCCTGCCAAGGAGCAGGGGGCCTCTGGGGAGCTTTGTTTTCTCGCCTCTGAGGCTCTGTAGAGCCCTGGCTGTCAGCAGGAGACAGGAGGGCAGCGTTCCCCAAGGCTCGGCACTTCTGCGGGGGCAGCACGCCAGCTCCAGGAGCCTCTGCTCTGGCAGAAGAGGGGGCGGGAGTGGCGGTCATGCCTGGTGGCCGCTCACAGGTGACCACTGGGGGCGTGGTCCATGGCTGCCGAGGGAAGAGCAGGGCCCTGTACAACCAAGCCAAGCAGAGATGGACAAAGTGACTCAGGCTCCTTGAGAACCTACCTGAGGCTCAAGAGTGACGATGGGGTCCTCTGTAGTCAGGGACGTTATTTTCTCACTTATCATCATTTACTCACTTATTGTAAGTCCCACGGAAATGCCACGTCAAAACGGCCTGAATCACTAGCACATCCTTAGGCTCTCATACTCGTGAATCACCTACCCTCTCAACCTCAAGAGGAATTTCATCACCCATCCGTCCATCCTTCCATCCATCCATCCCAGAGACCACCACTGTGTCACACCCTCAGATGCATGTAGAGAACGCAGAGGTGATTCAGACACAAACCTAAGAAACCCACAGCCTGGAAGGAAGGGAGAGATTTACAAACATGGCCCCCATTACCCCTACCATGACAGCCTTCCTGTTATGACTGGTGGACTTCAGAACAATGGTAGGGAACATAGTGGACGTGATCAGTTCCACTTAGGTTGGAATGGGTGGCTGGTCAGAGAGAACACGGCTTTTGAGATCGGTCTTGCAAAAGCAAGGGGGAAGTTTAGAAACATGCTATTCTGTACATCTCTAAAGTTCCTGAAGTTCTAGTAGTTAATCTTTGCTACCTTGAATGAACTTGAGGAGGAAATGGCAACCCACTCCAGTACTCTTGCCTGGAAAATCCCATGGACAGAGGAGGCTGGCTGGCTGAAGTCTGTGGGGTCATAAAGATTCTGACATGACAGGGACGGAGCATGCGCACACCTTGAACTAAAGACCAAACCAAAGGTCTCTGTGGGGTATGGGATGGATTGAAGAGCAATTGATTGTTTTTAATGGCCTGGTTAGATATTGGAATATGACTTAAATTTAAAATTTCCAAATATTTTAAAATATGAATAACTGCAAATTTCGCTGAAAAAGAGAATTAGTCTTTTCTAAGAGCCCGGCTATTGTCAAAAGAAAGAACAAGGAAAAAGGCAAGAGGAGTTTTTTTTTTTTTGGTTTGTTTTTTGTTTGTTTGTTTAACAAATGGGCCTTTATAACTTTTAGGGAAGAGGAAGCTAAAATGTGGACATTTCTATCACTAATTTTTATTTTGTTTCATAATTGCCTGATTCTGTTAAAAGAGGCTTTTAAAACTCTCATAAGATTTAAACTATCTTTTAACAGTAAGTGGAGGGCTTCTCTGGTGGTACAGTGAATAACAACCCACCTTACAACACAAGGGACACTGGTTCGATCCCTGGCCCGGGAAGGGCCCACATGCTGTGGAGCAGCTAAGCCCGTGCGCCACAGCTCCTGAGCCCACGCGCTGCAACTACTGAAGCCCTCAGGTCAAAAGCCTGTGCTTCACAACAAGAGAAGCCACTGCAATGAGAAGCCCACACACCGCAAGGAAGAGTAGCCTCCGCTTGCCACAAAGAGAAAGCCCAAGCACTGCAATGAACACCCAGCACAGCCCAAAGTAAGTAAGGAAATAGATCTGAAGTTCCAATACTTGGGCCACCTGATGCCAAGAGTCGACTCACTGGGAAAGACCCTGATGCTGGGAAAGATTGAGGGCAGGAGGAGAAGAGGGTGATGGAGGATGAGATGGTTGGATGGCATCACCGACTCAATGGACATGAGTTTGAGCAAACTCCGGGAGATAGTGAAGGACAGGGAAGCCTGGCGTGCTGCAGTCCATGGGGTCCCAAAGAGTCGGGACATGACTGAGCAACTGAATAACAACAATAACAAGAAAATAAATCTAAAACTAAGTAGAGAGACAGGAATTCCAAGACATCAGAAGAGTGGAAGCGGTGCTGACTGCAGATGCCCCTTAGCATCACATGAGCCCTCTACAGTTCTTTGTTTCCAGCATGCCCCAGCCTTGCTCTGGGGACTTGCACATCCCCAACTCCAAACACATGACCTGGGAGGTGGTATGACAGTCACGAGACTCTGACCCCTTACTGGGGGATCATGTGATCCAAACAAGACCAATCAGGGTCCATCTCTGAGATTTTTTGGTTGGAGTTGGAGAAGGACCCTGTCCCAGGGGTTATGGATCAGAAAGGAGTTGAAGCTGAAGAAGAAGGTGGCCTAATTCTCAGCTACCCAGAGAAAGCCTGTCTGCTGTAGGAGAGGATAAGCCAAGGAGATACAGGCAAAGCAGTGGTTTTGTTACTTGTCAGTAAAAGGATACAGAAAAATTAGCTTCGAATGGCTCAAAAGGATTAGGGAAAATAGGTCAACTAAGAGAATCCAAATGTAAGTGGTTCATTGGGAGCACTCAGTGTGGTAGAGACAGAAAGATGAGCCTGTTTTTTTGTTACTCATTGCATTGCTCTGTGATATCTCCTTTTCTTGATCTTTAACTGATCTTAGCAGAGTCCATAACTTTCTGGCCACTTTCAAGGATTAAACACAGCTGGGTCCTGATAGAAACACCAGCCTTCTATCCAATGCCGTGATTTCTCCTCTGCCACTGCTGCCTAGACATGTGGCTCAAAGGACTTGAATGGACAGAAAAGATGGTCTTCCTTTGCCTGACTCCCTGTCCCTCATGTTGCCAACAGGTCTACACCGGGGCAGTCAGGGAGGGATGGGAAGAAGGGATCAACTTACCTGAGTCTCATATGGTGAGGCGGCCCTGATCTCTGGTTCAGGACAGTCTGCCGGGTGACGCAGGTTCTAATGGCTCCCAATGTGCTTTGCTTAGACAAGTGACCGGTGGACCCTTCTGTCTCATCCGATAGGCTGAAAGGAAATTGAGCTGCCAAGCCCTGTGAAACCCTGGCTAGAGATTTGAAGGAAGATGAATCGTGCTTAAGTAACAAGAAGACCGTGAAATCAAACCATTAAAAAACAATTTCAAGACCAGTCAACTTCCCTCACCTTCTTTTCAGTGTGATAAAGCCCCCTAAAGTCATCTGAGGGCTCTTTTGATCTTGCGCAAGTTGGTGTGTTGACTGTCTCACCACGTCCCACCAGGGCACAGCGGTGCTCCCTGCTTCGGGGAGAGGCCGCCTCTAGAAGATGGAGAAAGGCGAGGCTCCCACCTCCTTCCCCCACTTCTGCCCAGTTGAAGTCACTAAGTTTGCCTGCAGGCACACCTTAGAGAGAGAGACTGAGAGAGACTCGCTAGGGTTACCTTCCTCTTATTTTTAAAAACTTCTTTCATCCAATCTGAGCTCTCAGTCCCTCTGCATTCCCTCAACTGAGTTCAGTATTGAGACCTAGGGCTTCCCTGATGGTTTAGCAAAAAAGGATACCCTTGCAATGCAGGAGACTCAGGAATTCAGGTTCAATCCCTGGGTCAGGAAGATCTCCTGGAGGAGGAAATGGCAATCCACTCCAATATTCTTGTCTGAAAAAATCCCACGGACAGAGGAACCTGGAGGGCTACAGTCCGGAGGGTCACAGAGAGTTGGACACGACTTAGTGACTGACCACATGAGCACGCATCCAAGGTCTAGAGAAGACTGGTGTGGGGTTTTTGGCTTATGGAGCAAGATGCTTTAAATCTACTGGTGATTGTGGTGTGGGTGTCACCTAGGAGGATATATATTTCTTCTTCTGTCTCAAAAACCCAACTCTCCATTTTTTAACTTTTTAATTTAAAAGTTAATGGTACAAATTATAAAGACATGCACTCTCCTTTGAAACGTTAAAACACTTTGGATGAGATTAAAGTTCACTTTGACACACTGTGCCCCCTTCCCACCGAAGAAGTAAAGAGTTGTTGCAGGAAGATGTATGCCCTCGCCAGTCTTTTTTCTACTCATTAACATGCTCAGCATGTATGTATGTCCTCATAGAAAATATAAAGAATGTGTGTTCAAGTTTATCACAGGCATTCTCTTTGGCACACTATTCTACAACTTGTTTTTCCATTTGACGTGGTCTTTCCGGTTAGAAGGACTGAACTCAGAGCCATCTCTTTGGTTTCACAGCCCAGAAGGCATGAGGGAGGCTGAAACTCAGTCCATCTCTTCTGACTTAGCACAAAGGAAGGGCTCCCTTTCTTCTATTGGTCTACCCAAAGGGGATTATCTTTTTCTAATTCATTCAAAGATGTGGTGTATCTGCTATATTTAAAGTGGATAACCAACAAGGACCTACTGTATAGAGCATGGAACTCTGCTCAGTGTTATGTGGCAGCCTGGAGGGAAGGGGATCTGGGGGAGAATGGATACCTGTATATACATGGCTGAGTCCCTTCACTGTCCACCTGAAACTATCACAATATTATTAATCAGCTGTATCCCAATACAAAATAAAAAGGTTTTAAAAAACAAAGATATGGTGTGTGATGAGGCGGCCCTGCATGGATCATCTATGCTCTATTTAATTGCTTTGTAGTATTCCCTAATGTAGATAGATATATTGCTTTTTTTGTTTGTTTTTTTATTGAAGGATAGTTGCTTTATACTCTTGCTTGGAAAATCCCATGGACGGAGGAGCCTGGTGGGCCGCAGTCCATGGGGTCACTGAGAGTTGGACATGACTGAGTGACTTCACTTTCACTTTTCACTTTCATGCATTGGAGAAGGAAATGGCAACCCACTCCAGTGTTCTTGCCTGGAGAATCCCAGGGACAGGGGAGCCTGGTGGGCTGCCGTCTATGGGGTCGCAGAGTCGGACATGACTAAAGCGACTTAGCAGCAGCAGCAGCAGCAGTTGCTTTACAGAATTTTGTTGTTTTCTGTCAAACCTCAACATGAACCCGCCATAGGTATACATATATCCCCTCCCTTTTGAACCTCCCAGTCTCACCCCTCTAGATTGATACAGAACCTCTGTTTGAATTTCCTGAGCCATATAGCAAATTTCCGTAGGCTATTTTACATATGGTAATGTGAGTTTCCATGTTACTCTTTCCATACATCTCACCCTCTCCTCCCCTATCCTCATGTCCATAAGTCTATTCTCTATGTCTGTTTCTCCATTGCTGCCCTGTAAATAAATTCTTGAGCACCATTTTTCTAGATTCTATATATGTGCATTAGAATACGATATTTATCTTTCTCTTTCTGACTCACTTCACTCTGTATAATGGGTTCCAGGTTCATCCACCTCATCAGAACTGACTCAAATGTGTTCCTTTTTATAGCTGAGTAATATTCCATTGTGTATATGTACCACAGCTTCTTTATCCATTCATCTGTCGATGGACATCTAGGTTGCTTCCATGTTCTAGCTATTGTAAACAGTGCCGCAGTGAACAATGGGATACATGTGTCTTTTTCAATTTTGGTTTCCTCAAGGTATATATCTAGGAGTGGGATTGCTGGATCATATGGTGGTTTTATTCCTAGTTTGATATACTGCTTTTGATGGATCTATCTCTGTGGTTGGACATTTACGTTTTTGCTAGTTTCTCACGATAGTAGGAAATACTGCCATGAAGTTTTGTACGTTTCTCTGTGCATACGTGCAGAGATTTCTCTGGGGAAGTAGTGAGATTTCTGAGTCATGAGGATGCTTATTTTAAATTCTACTGCTAAGTTGCTTCAGTCGTGTCCAATTCTTTGAGACTCCAGGGACTGTAACCCGCCAGGTTCTTGTGTCCATGGGATTCTCCAGGCAAGAGTACTGGAGTGGGTTGCCATTTCCTTCTCCAGGGGATCTTCCTGACCCAGGGATCGAACACACATCTCTTACATCTCCTGCACTGGCTGGTGGGTTCTTTACCACCAGCACCACTAGACAATGTTAAATTATCCTCTGAGCAATATGCAGTCTCATTAGCAGTGTCCACGAGTGACTGTTCCCATCATCCTCTCCAACAGGGGAGGCTGCCAGACTTGGCTCTTCCTTCCAATTGCCATGCCCTTCTTAACGTGCACTGGTCGACCCTACTGCCCTGGGGTTGTCCCCAACTGACTGTCTTATTTTGTCCTTGGTTTCTTCATCTGCTTGATCTCAATCTTGGCTCTTTAGCTACCTGAGCTTCCTGCTCCTTGGTCCTGACAAGGAGTATCTGCTCTCATGCTGGCCTAAATTCCAGGTGGCGAGTGGGCAGGAGAATAGCTTTGCCTCTGCCTAGCTGTGTGACCACAGACCAAGCCCCAGTTCCCCCATCAGCACCATAAAGGAACTGAGTTCCAGGAACTCCAGGATCCTAGCTCTCACTGTAGCAGGTGCTTCTGCCTGCATCAGAGCTAAGCACACTCTTTGGTCCGGCTGAAATGCTTTACTGCAAGTGCACATGGCCAGACATGAGTCATTGGAAGCAGTGATGGGTAGGTATGGACTTTATTGCTCCAATAAATTATATCACCATTCATTTCTGTGTTTTCATGGGTGGGGATGGGTGATGAAGGAAGGACCTTCTGGTCTGCCCCAGCTCTCCATCACGTAGTGAACATTTATTGATTAAATCAGGCTTACTTTCACCACTGCAGCCACTTCCTTCTTGCTCCTCAGACCAGATCCTCATCATTTATTTCAGAAATATTTATTGATCACCTGCAACATCCTCTACTCCATGGCCACTTTTGGAAGGGATGACAGTAGAAGACGCAGGGGTGGAAAAGCGCTTTTATGAGCGGCCTGCTGCTCACTGCTTAGTTCACTGCTGTTTAATAGGGCTGTCTGAGATGATGGAAGTGTCCTCTACAATCTGTGCTATCCAGTATGGGCAAACAGAAGTGACTTGGACCACGTGCTACAGAAGGCATGCTTGGGAGCCC
Organism: Cephalophus harveyi; assembly: GCA_006410635.1. Lineage (NCBI taxonomy): Eukaryota > Metazoa > Chordata > Mammalia > Artiodactyla > Bovidae > Cephalophus > Cephalophus harveyi. The sequence continues at coordinate 159,841 of SJYT01034581.1, forward strand.
TGTGCTAATGTTTAATGAATGCAAGGAAGCAAAGCAGTGCTGGGGGCCTCACAGCGGACACTTCAGAACTCAGTCCTCTCCACCCTCTCTTTAAAGCTTCAGTCTCTTAATCTGTAAAGAACAGTATTGAAGATCAAAGGACACTGCGTGTGTAGGCCTTGGCATAGGGCCTGGCCCGCTGTAGATGGTCAACAACTGGGGTGTTTCTGACCCCTCTCCTGGGCCGTCTGGGTTCTCAGGACTACTGAAGGCTTCCACCAAGTAAAAGCTTCGCCGTGAGGAGGCGGGACTCAGGGAGCAGAGCCTCCGCTTCGGGGAGGGGCAGGCTGGAGAGACTGCTTCTCCCTTCTGAGGCTCCAGATCCTCTGGTTCTGAGTCACCCAGGTGAGTTGCACAACTTTATGGACACCACCAGTCAGACAGCACTCCCACTGTGGGGATCGTCAAGGGTAGGAATTTGCCTCTCCCACTGCTGCCTACCAAGACAGGTGCCGGAGCATAATAGATGCTTAGTGAATAGGGGTGGGGGGATGGGCCACCCAAAGTCATGTGGTTTGAGCAGCAGCCAGGAACTAGGAGTTTTAGATACCTTTCTGCCCTACCTCCAGCTCTGTTCCAGGAAAACATGCAAGTTAGGGTTTGAGCCTCTGGCCTTGTCACAGGGCTCTGTGATCTCATCAAGTGCTGACTTTGCTTGGGGTCTTAGTTTCCCCATCTGGCCTCCGGTATCCGTCAATGCTAGGACCTGAACACGTATGGGCAGCTTCTGCTGGGCAGGTCCTGAAGCTGGTATAGCTGTGGAGGGCACACTCTCCCCAGGCTGGGGTTTGTCCTCCCGCCCCTTGCATCCCCACCCCCTCTCACCGAGCCGAGCTCGCAGCTGGCTTCCTGCGGCTCCGACAACAGGCGGGCGGTGTTCTCCTTCCCTTCCCTGACCTCACTGGGCAAACACTCCAGAGGCAGTCAAAGCAAACAGGACTTGTGAGACCCGGCCAGGAAGTCCAGAACAAAGGAGGACTTCTTTTATCAGCTGTTTCCTTTCGTCAGATGATAAATTGTGAGAGTAATTATATTAAAAAAAAAAAAAAATAGAATAGAAGGGAAATAAAATCGGTTATACGCTACTTTGATAAATTTGAGCCATCCATTTATTTTTCATTCAATGAGGATGTGATTATTACGTGTCAGGTCCGTGGAGCTGTGGCTGTTTCATGGTGTACACACATGGAAGCATTCAGGCTCTGGTGGAGGAGATGAGCAATGAGAAACCGACAGGACTGTCGTATATGACGACTAAGGCTCACTGACTTTGTCTTTACCGTGTCCCTACTGCCTGGAATTCGGTGGGCATGTAATTGGTGCTTAATAATGATTTGTTGAGCGACTGAGTGAGTGAATGAGGACGGATGCTTGGGAAGCTCAGAGGAGGGGTGCATAATTCAGAATCCAAAGCTTCCTGGAAGAAATGACAGACTGGAAGACTTGAAGAAAGGGCAGGAGTTATTTAGTAAGGCAGAAGGGGTGAGTCCAGGCAGGGAAAGATGGGAGTAGACAGCGGTTGAGTTTTGCAGGCCAAGGGGGCAGCATCTGGTTGAGGATGAGGGTCCTGAGTGAACTCAAGCACATAAAGTTGCCCATAACGGACCATTTTCAACTACGAAAAACTGCACCGTCATATGGTTCAACCAAACATTTAAAATGTCACTAACTGCGTAAAGAGACTGAATTTTTCTCCTGAGGGCAAGGAGAAGCAACAAGGTTTTATCTTCTCTTTCCCCCACTAAAATAAAGCTAAATAAACTGTTAAATATATAATTTAAAAAAATTCATGTTCTAAGAGTATAAAGAAAAAAGATAGCAGTCATCTTTGATCTCACCAACCAGATAACAGTGGCCAGTTTAAACCAACGTAGTCCCAACAGCGTGGTGACTGTTGTTCCAGACTTTTCTCTCAAGTCCTATCTACGAAGAGGAGCAGGGCACGAAGCTGCTAGTTGCCAGTGTGGCCTCTGTGTCTAACTGAGGAGGCTGGAGGTTACCATGGAAAAATTCATTTTTGTTTTGTGAGCAGTCAGAGTGGGAGAAAGACACACCAGGACTTTTTCAGACTCAACGGCTGTGCCTCCTCACACATGGTTGACATGAGGTTGCTTGGGACAAGGTGGGTATGTTTGTACAAGGTCAAGGAACCCCCCTGGGAGACAGGACACTGAGATCTAACATCTTCTCTAAGAAAACTGAAACAAAACTCAGAACATAGGAAATTTGAGAAATTCACAAAAAGAAAAGGATTCCCTGTAGTCCAACCTTGCAGAATCCCATTAATGACATTTTGGGTATATTTGCTCCCAGTCTTTTTTCTCTATATACTGTGTTCACAAATATAGTGATAAATCAAACTGAATTAATGTTCAGCAAATATTCACTTTTTTGTATTTGCATATGCATGCATTCATACATGTACACCCATACCCCATACATACCCACAAAAAAGAAGTAGGAATGTCTTGGGTCCTTCTCCCTTTTGCCATTTTATTTTAGAACTCTAGCTTGGAAGTTCATGAAGGCATTTTGTTAGCCTGAGCTAATCCTTCACAACTCTTTGATGATATGCCCTTAACCCCAAGAAGGTCTCTTATTTCCTAAAATGGGAGGGTTGAAGCCACTGTTGGTATCTCTTCAGCCCCAGAGCCTTTGCCTTCTTGTGACGTTCTGTTTCTCACCGATATTACCAAGGGTGGGCATAACTGATGTTTATAGAGCAGCAAGCCAAGTCCTGCAGCTTTGAAAACTGGTATGAATAAGTGGGCCACAGACACTTCTCTGCCTCTGTGGTTGGTTCCCATGGAGTGTGGGTGGAGGGCAAGGCTGTCCACACAGGGCCCAGAGCTGCTGCCCCGAGTGGAGAGTGCACACCTGAGATTGACCAAGTGGATGCTTGTTCATTACACGACCCCTGTACCCTTCCTGCTTCAGACCCACCACCTGCGCCTCCCTCTTCCCTGAGCCCCCTCGCCAGGTTCCAGCCTGACTGTCTCCCGGGGGGAAGCTTCAGACCATAGGCCCTGGCCCTCCCATCCCCAACCCTGGAAGGGTTGGCCATGGAGAGGCAAAAATTATAGAGACTGCGACGTCTCACTGACGCACTCCGGCTTTGCTTCTGCCTTTCTCTTGGGGAAAGTGCTAAGGCCACTCCAGGGCAAGAGGCAGATGCCTCAGGTCTCTGTTCCCCTTTAACACCTTTCAGTCTTCTGACTTTTTCTAAGTGCCTTTTAAGTTTTGCAGTTTTAAACAAAACTTCTCTTTCCAAACTTTTTCTTTCTGCATATGCTCTTCCCCTCTTAATGACTTGCCCTAAGCCACCAGCACGTCCCTGGGTCTACAGGCATGGGGTGTGCATCTGCAGGTTAAAGGCTCATTGCCCAGCCCTCCAGAGTCAATCTAGTATAATATTAATAACCATTCAAAATAGTAATAAAACAACAACAACAGCAGCTTTCATTTACTGAGTGCTCACTACACAGTCGGCACTGTTTCTTGAACCTTAACCATATGATCTCTTTTCACCCTAATAACCATCTCCACTCTACAGATGAGAAAAGTATGGGAAATTTAAATAGCTTTACCGAAGTGCTAGAACCAAAGTACGAACCCATTTAGTACCCCCAGATTAAGAGCCATGAAAAATATGCTGTTTTTAGAAATACCTGCATATCCTGTTGGTTCACTTCTCAAAGCCAGCTGGTCTGGGGAGATCAGATACTGTTTGTCCTGAGGACATGGATGATTGCATATGTTTTCTGGAAGGCTCTGCATCAAGACTCTGTTGTTGCTGTTCCTGTCTACACTGGTGGCAGCTGCAGGTTCTCAGGGATGTGCTTTATCAGGATTCAGATGGCCCTTCCCCAGGCCGAGGAGGTGCCTCTGGGACGCATCCCCGATGGCAGCCCCTGCACCTGTGTTCCCGATACCTCGGCCTAGCCTGCGGTGATTCCATGACGGCTCAGGACTTGGGGGCGGGAGATGGGAATCGGCGTGCATCAGCCGGGGGCTGTTTCTCAGCTTCGAAGGTGTATGGGCGAGGCAGGCAAAGCCATCAGCTCTGAGACGCTCAAGGCAACAGTCCATGGTCCTGGAGATCATGTTCCTGCTGGCATCTCTTGTTCCCAGTACTCCCCACCCCCCAGGGACTCCCTGGAGTCAGTCTCCCGGGCTGCCTATAGCCTTCTTGACCCCAAGGATACCAGGTGCTGGGATCAATCTCCCTAAATGGCTCTATCGGCTTCCCTGGTGGCTCAGCTGGTAAAGAATCCACCTGCAATGTAGGAGACCTGGGTTCGATCCCTGGGTTGGGAAGATACCCGGGAGGAGGGCGTGGCAACCCACTCCAGTATTCTTGCCTGGAGAATCCCATGGACAGAGGAGCCTGGTGGGCTACAATCCACGGGGTTGCAAAGAGTCGCACATGATTCAGTGACTAAGCACATACAGCTCTATGTACAATTTCATGGTCATTTTGACTGGTGTAAATGACAGTGGTAGAGAATATAACCCCATGGGCAGAATGACTCTGGTAAGGAGGGTTGGCCTCAGTGGCAGAGGCGTGGATTATGATCAGAGTGAGGCTTCACTAGAATCTACAGGGACCCAGCAACCCCATCAGAGACCTAGGCCTTCTGGAAACGAGGGATTTTCCTGGAGTAACCCTGGAGTTACCAGGGGTCGCATTTCTCTGCTGTAGGATCACTCCTCAACTGATGAGTGGATGAGTTAGCTAAGAATGGTGTCCCTTCTTGCCTGCAGGAAGTAATACCCAGAGACCACGAAGGAGGCTGAGAGTGAGAAAATTCCCATAAAAGCAGAGGAAGTGCTGACGTGGGGCATTTTGGCCAGTGGTCCCTGAGAGGGTGTGGAGAGGTGTCAGCAGCAAGGATAAACACAGAAAAACGATGCATAACACAAACCTAGAAGCAACCCTGGTTAGTGCATATGTCTTCTTCCAAGTTTCACTACCCAAATAAGATGCTTAAATTTGCCTTAAAATAATATATCATGGACTTCTTTCCAAGTCACCAAACAAACATTATATACATAGCTTTAAAATTATTCTATTTATTTGTCTTAGTCGTGGCCTGCGGGATCTTTTGTTGCAGCGCATGGACTCTCCAGTTGTGGCTCTCAGATTTAGTTGCTCTGCCCCACTGGGGTCTTTTCTCCCTGATCAGGAATAGAACCTGTGTCCCTGCATTGCATGGCAAATTCCTAACCANACCCTTGGGGACAGGAATGTGTTGGAATTTAGAATTGTCCAGATTTTTGAAAGGCAACATGATATATAAATTGTACATCATATAACACTCCCTGTAGGAACCAGGGCAATACACACATTTATGTGCCTGCATGAAATGTATAAATACTCATACTACGTGGGATAAATGAAAGGCTTTAAATGGCCTTGTGTCCATGCAGGTCAGGGTCTGCCACCAAATGAATTTAGTTGTTAAACTTATTAAAGCATTTTCAGTTTTTAGAGTTTTGTGGATAAGGGATTATAGACCTTGTGACCTTTCTGGAGGGTGATTTTGCCACAAGCGTTAAGAACCTTAAAATACACCTACCCTTTAACCTAATAATTTTACTTCTAGGAATTAGTTCTAAGGACATAACTGTGATTATGCGCAACGATCTAGTATTAAGGATGCTCATTACTGCATTGTTTTTGTTTGAAAGAGAAAGAAAGAAAGAAATTAGAAGCAACCTAAATGCCTACTAATAAGAAATTGTTTAAACAGTCTGTGGACTAGAAGGCGGTCCTTAAAAACACAATGTTTGCTTATTGGCTTGGAAAGTAATGCATATTATTTTAAGGCAAATTTAAGCTATGAAGACAATCTTATTCATGTAGTGAAACCTGGAAGAGGGCATGTATACTAAATAGGATTATTTCTAGGTTTGTATTATACACAGTTTTTCTTTATTTATGTGAGTTTTCTCATTTTCTTTAATTTGGGTTAGAAAAGTAAGACTTCCAAAGAATTCAGATGTACATAAGTTAAAACAAAGGCCTCCACTTCTCTCACCCTTCCCTAACTCCTCCTTGGGGGCAATACATATCCATTGAGTGGGTTTCTTTCCAGACTCCTTTTCTCTGTAAATGCATGAAACTTTGTAATTTTTCCATACATGGAGTTTTAAGTAGCTTTTCCATGCCGTGTATATTGTCCTATGTCTTACTCTAGCACTAAGTTGTTCTCCATGCTACAAAGGTGAATGTTTGTTTTCTCAACCCTTTCCACATTGCTGGACATTTAAGTAGCTTCTGTTTACTTACTATCTCAAACAATGCTGCAGAAAACATTCTCGGGCATGTACCTTTGTGGACTCGTGTGTCACTGACGTGCAAGAGTTCTTATTTTTCATCTTCTTACCATGAACATGTGTTCCTTAGATTGTTAAAAATCTTATTAAACACATTAAAAGATTCCATTAGATTGTTTCAAATCGCCTGAAGCCACTCCGTTGGCCTACTTTTTTCTCGGGATAAATGAGCTATTCAATAGCAGCGCCTTGTAAATAAATAACCACATATTTTTGAGCCACATATATTTTTACAGATTCATCCTCCCCAAGGAGGTCCAGGGCTGCAGACGGGAATCTTGGTTGCAGTTGCCAAATCCTCGGGCGGGGGGCGGCATGGAATGTCCTTGGATGGCTGTCAACTTTTCACCATCAGGTGACTCAGGGGCCTTTCCTTGGCAGTTGCTGGTTGCTGAGCACTCCTGGGAAGGCGTCATTGCTGATTCCAAAGGGTAATGGTCTCCCAGGGCGTGGGCTGGCTCCTCTGGAGTGGGGCCTGAAGGGTTTTCTGGGGGGTACACAGGGTTCCTGGATCCAGAGAGGGACTCCTGGGGTTGTGAGCCAGGCAGAATGGGTCGTCGTCCTGGGCCCAAGCTCTGAGTTTCCAAGCCCCCTAGCTTTTCTCTTCCTCGTGCATGCAAAGTAGATTTGCACGCACATTTCCTTAGCTTTCAGATGACCATTTCTCTTCTGTGCAGCAATGCACCCATGATGGGAAGTGGACACTGAGTGTGGGGATGACCTTCCCCTGGCTCTTCCTGAAGCTGTTCTTAAAAAGGGGGTGCATCGGACAATTGGTGGGTCCTAGGGGCAGGAACATAGATGCTCTTTATTTCTCTTCACCTCCAGCCCAGGTGGCACTAGTGGTAATGATCACGCCTTGCAATGCAGAAAACTTAAAAGATGCAGGTTCGATCCCTAGGTTGGGAAGATCTCCTGGAGAAGGGAATAACAACCCACTCCTAGGGCTTCCCTGGTGGCTCAGAGGTTAAAGCGTCCGCCTCTAATGCGGGAGACCCGGGTTCGATCCCTGGGTTGGGAAGATCCCCTGGAGAAGGAAATGGCAATCTACTCCAGTATTCTTGCCTGGAGAATCCCATGGACGGAGAAGCCTAGTAGGTTACAGTCCACGGGGTCGCAAAGAGTCGGACACGACTGAAGTGACTGAACACCAGCCCCACCACACAAGCAGTTAAGCTGGCCCACCAGGCCAGGGGCTGGACAATCCCATCCCTTGCAGGTAGAGGATGGGGGAAAGTCTTTTCTGGAATTCAGACTGGACTCAAGTGCGAGGCAAAAGCCAAACTCACCATTCCTTTCTCTGGCTGCTCAGTTGCCCATCCCTTCCTATAATGCTGCCAGAACCCTCCTGTGTAATTACTAGGTGCATAATTAATACATGAGAGGCGTCTTCCTAACATATCGGAGCCAGTGCGCTTGTCTTAAAATGGGATGGGAGGCAGTACTTACAGGCTTCAACATGTCAACCGAAAACGTCTAGTCAGACAATCGCATCGTCAGCCCTGGCCATGCACATTTATATGCTTCTTGGACGCACTGGCTCCATGGAAGGAAGCCAAGAGGTGAGGATGGGTTCTGAGCTAAGGATTGGAGAGGGTGGGCTTAGAGAGGCGGGAAAACCATGAGCTGGGCTTCCGGTAAGAGCATCTTCAGAAGGCAGAGGAAGGGTGGGTGGGGAGGAGGACTGGGGATGCCACAAAGAAGCCAACGTTTGTGACACACCTACTGCGTGCCAGGCATTGAGATGCTGTCCCATTTCACACCTGAGATAAATGTCAAGATCTCCCCTCTTACAGGTAGCAATGGGGAGTCCTGCAGTGATGTGAGCTGCTGAAGGCCACGGTTAGGGACTCAGTTTCTTCTGACGCCCAAGGCTTAAAGGAAAATCACCCTTGCTGCCATCTTTCTTCAGTGTTTTTTCCCATCAGTCCATCCAGCACACCGTTGCTAGGATGAGCGTTCCAGATTCTTGGTTCAGCTCATTCCCTCCATAGCCTGGCTGGTCCCTACCTCTGCAACCTCATTACCTGTGGCTGGAAACATGTGCCAGTGAAGATACTGGCTGAGACACTCTCTGAAGTCTCTTCCAGGCCTATGGGTGAGGATTTTATGGTTGCAACATATTTATAAAATTCATAAATATTTTATTAATTTATTCTACAGGTTTCTGACTGCCAGTCGGCACAAGCAGTACCCTTGTCCCCAACTGTGACTTCCCACCACTTGGCTGACCAAGCAGGGCCTTCGTGCTCCTTTCCCCCCTCATCAGCCTTAATCAATCACTAATCATTAATGAAGCCTAAATAGACTCTAACCCACCCCTATCTTTCCATTTCCCTTATCTCCAGACCTTTCCACTTGCTCATCTTGCAGCCTTGAATCCTCTCTCTTCCCCTCTTGGTTGGTGGATTCCCACTCATCTTTCAGAATCTCAACTTGGAAGCCTCTCTTTCAAGATGCCTTGGAGCCATTTTCGTCCCTAGGTTGGGGTTGGGAGCCCCTCCAATGTCTTCCTATGGCTGGATGACCTGGCCTACCATTCTCCCGTGGCGTGCTGCTGCTGCTGCTGCTGCTAAGTCGCTTCAGTCGTGTCTGACTCTGTGCGACCCCATAGACGGCAGCCCACCAGGCTCCCCGGTCCCCGAGATTCTCCAGGCAAGAACACTGGAGTGGGTTGCCATTTCCTTCTCCAATGCATGAAAGTGAAAAGTGAAAGTGAAGTCGCTCAGTCGTGTCCGACTCTTCGTGACCCCATGGATTGCAGCCCTCCAGGCTCCTCCATCCATGGGATTTTCCAGGCAAGAGTACTGGCGAGGGGTGCCATTGCCCGTGGCATGCACCAGTGAACATATGTGAAGGTGACTTTAAACTATAAAGTGCCTTTCAAGCGTTTTCTTCTTCTCGTTCTCTTTTCTTTCTTCTTCTTGTTCCTTCTTACTTCCACCCTTCTTCCTCTTCCTTGTTTAGCAGAGGTGCTTCATCTCAGGGCTGGTGGAAAGGTCGGTGGCACTCCCCTTGTTTGGGTAAATGTGTATGTTTCTGAGAATGAGGTCCAGAGCTTTTCTCAGCACCTCAGGTGTCCTTGACCCCAAAAAGGTTAAGCATCACCATACATTTTCTTGACACAAATGGGGAGCGAGATGAAGCAGGCTTATTCTTTAGCTCGTTACCATTCTCTCTGTCCTGCTTTGTCTTTCTAGAACGCGGACACGGGCTTCACGTGGCAAGCCAAACTTTCAAATCTGGATTGAAGCAATACTGGAAACACTAAAGTTCAACCTCAAAGCAACTTCTTGCTTCAGTGCTGTTTGTCCCCAGAAAGGCAGTTCCAAGAAACAGTGCTTCCTTTAAAGGCCAGGGAGGGACTTCCTGGTGGGCCAGTGGCTAAGATGCCTCACTCCCAATGCAGGGGACATGGGTTCGATACGGGCCAGGGAACTAGATCCTGCATGCTGCAGCTCAGATCCCACATTGTTGCTGGTGCTTAGTTGTGTTCAGTCACTAAGTCATGTCTCTTTGTGACCCCAGGGACTGTAGCCTGCCAGGCTCCTCTGTCCATGGGATTTCCCAGGCAAGAATACTGGAGTGGGTTGCCATTTCCTTCTCCAGGGGATCTTCCTGACACAGGGATCTTACCCAAGTCTCCCGCATTGGCAGGATTCTTTAGCACTGAGCCACCAGGGAAGCCCCAAGGCCCCCCACACTGCAGTGAAGCTCAAAGACCCGGTGTGCCACAACCAAGACCCGGAGCAGCCAAATAAATAAACAGTAAATAAAAGAAATATTTAAAAAAAATAAATAAATGCTGGGTAGAGTGAGGCCTGAAAGGCCAGGTTCCCTGTGTGGCTTGATTTTCCAAGGGCTCAGTCGAGGCAAGCAGGTGATGAGCAGGATGGGCCCCAAGGAAGGACCAGAGGCACGGCCCCCAGTGCCCCCAGGGAGAGCTGCCTTCCTGCCTCATGGGCCCAGCATTGTCAACTGCTTCCTCCCAACGAGACCTGAGGCTCTTGTGAGAAGCAATCACTATCACTCAGTTTAATGCCCATTTAATATATATTTCAAGATAAACACGGAGGATTCATGGGTTCGGCCTGTGAAGGTGCAGCATAAATGTGTGAAAATAAAATATCTCCTGACCTCGCCATCAGAGACATAGATTTTATTTATTTTCTTAGGAGTGTCTGGTGAAGTTTCCTTCTTTCTTCCTTTCCCTTTTTTCTTTTTTTCTTGGTGGTGGTGGTTGTTGTCGTAGCTCAGCAGGGCATTAAATTTAGGGAGCAGCCTGATCTGTCATAGCCAGAGCCGGCAGGAGCGGGGAAGATGTGACCTGGAGATACAGGCCTCTGTGTTTCGTAATAAATCCCTTGATCTGCAGCTGGAGCCCTGTGGGAAGGCTCGGGCATTAGCCTGCCCTGAACAGAAGCGTGGAGTCATAGAAACAGCGTCATCGTAACACTTGCAGGGCGCTCACAGAGGCTCTCTTAGTGGAGGGTCCCCCAAAGCAGATCGAGCTAGGAGAGGCTTGGGGAAGTGGGACAGGGGAGGGAAGGAAGCTCATCTAGGGTGAGTTCACTTGAGCAGGTTGCCTCTGTGGGCAAGGGGGACGCCGCCCACTTGAGGAGGAAGTTGGGACATTTATTCATGGACTCCTGTCCCCACTGGTGAAGAAGCACTCTCCAGGGTGGTTTTTGGCTTCTGGGACACAACGCCCTGCTCCATCCAGTGGCTTTCAGTCTACTTTTTGGGGATCCTCTTACTGTTCCTGTTCAGTCCCTCAGTCATGTCTGACTCTTTGTGACCCCATGGACTGCAGCACGCCAGGCTTCCCTTTCCATCACCAACTCCCAGAGTTTGCACAAATTGAGTCAGTGACGCCACTCACCCATCTCTTCCTCTGTCACCCCCTTCTCCTTTTGCCTTCAATCTTTCCCAGCATCAAGGTCTTTTCCAATGAGTCAGCTCTTTGCATCAGGTGGCCGAAGTTTTGGAGCTTCAGCTTTAGCATCAGTCCTCCCAACGTGTATTCAGGACTGATTTCCTTTAGGATTGACTGGTTTCATCTCCTTGCAGTCCAAGGGACTCTCAAAAGTCTTTTCCAACACCACAAGTCAAAAGCATCAATTTCAGTGCTATTTGCATCAGGTGGCCGAAGTTTTGGAGCTTCAGCTTTAGCATCAGTCCTCCCAACGTGTATTCAGGACTGATTTCCTTTAGGATTGACTGGTTTCATCTCTTTGCAGTCCAAGGGACTCTCAAAAGTCTTTTCCAACACCACAAGTCAAAAGCATCAATTTCAGTGCTCAGCCTTTTTTATGGTCCAACTCTCACATCCATACTTTATGGTCCATTTCTCCGATCCTCTTACTCTGCCCATCATTAAATGTAGAAGTACCCGAGAACTCGGTTGCATCCCTGCTTCCTTGGCTGTCTACACAGTCATCTTACACTATTTATCTCATCTGCTCCCTTGGCTTGAGTTCACCTATGTACTCCTGACTGTCATTGCCAGCTTGCACAGACTCCGAGTTGTGCCCCCAAACGTCACCTGCATCCCTAGATATTTGTCAAACACCACCCTCGGCTCTGGAGCCTGAGGAAGGGGGAGGGAACGCATCAGAGGATGAGCTCAGGGAAGGGTCTGCTTAAAATAGAGAAGACTGACAGCAAAGGAGCCCGTGGCTCATCCTTTTCAGTTATTTCTTTGTAAACAGCAATGAGCACCTTGCCTTTTTTTTTGGCAGTCTAATCACTACGAACTCCCTCTCTGGTGGGTACTTTTTTTAGAGCATAATAGAAGGTGTGATATCTTGTGAGAGGCGCCAGAATCACTCGGAGCACGGCAGCTCTGGGACTGAAGGAGGAGGTGACAAGTTCCTGGGAATATTAAAGATTAACACCAAATACTTTGTTGCTATTTAACTCTCTGACGATTCATGTTGCTGGCGCGGAAAGAGAACATTTCTTTCCCTCCCTTCTGTTTATGCCTTCCCTTCTCTGTTCTGGGGATCCAGAAGCTGTGGATGTCAGATGCCAACTCCTTAAGGGCTGAAATGGTTTTATATAATACCAGAGAGGGGGAGCCTACAAAATGAAGAAAGAATCTCATTCAGCGCTTGGCCTGCGATGGAACTGGAAGGGAGGGTGGGGGGAAGAGCGGTCTTAAAAATAGCTCGTTTGGAGAGAAGAATGAGGCTTGTCTCCCAGCGGCAGGCAGGCGCAACCCTGGGGTGAATTATAGGAACCTACTGTAGGCCTGTGCGATCGCTTTTGAAATGTTGATCATGGCTAAAAGGAGATGCGTGAAGGGAAGGCTGCCGGTGTCTGAGTGCCTGACGCGGGGAGCAACCTTTGGCAATGGATGGGTCTCTCAGGCCCAGATCCACTGCCTCCACAGGCAGCATGCCACTTGGATATGTACGCCCGGTGCCCTGAGGCCAGTTCTTTATGCAGCTCCCCACATGGAAACTCCAAGCCTTCCCGCAGGGGTACCCAGGTCTCCTAAGGAGATGAGGGAGAGGTGAAGAGGGAGAAGGAAGAGAGGGTGGAGACAGGAGGTGATGGTGAGCATCTCAGACACACACAGAATCAATGGACAGAAGTCCACAGGGAGAAGCAGAGAGAAACCAGACAGACACAGAGACAGGGAAGAAGGATGGTCGGCAGTGGCTTCACTGCCCAGTGATGAGAAGGTACGTGACGCAGCACTGTCCCGCCCCTGCCCCGCCCCGAGTCTGCAAGGATGCTGTCTTCCTTCCCACGCTCCGGCGCCTCACTGAGCTTGCAAGAGAAGCCACGGCTGGTTGTGCCTCATGGTCATCTCAGCTTCTAGTGGCCCACTCCCATGAAGAGACTGCAGCCCCTAGGACTCTTGCCGGCCTTCACTGCAGACCTCCCGCCCAGTGCATTGAGGCATCTCTGGGTCAGTCCCCTTTGTTTTCCCTTCAATTGATGATGACCCCAAGGGCCTCATCTATACCTCCCTCAGGCTTCCCCAAACTGGGAAGTGACCCCTGACTCCTTCTTCCCTGGCCCAAGAAGGCATGTATGCAAACAGGCCAGGTGACCTAGAGCCCCTCCGATAGCATCGTGCCCATCTAAACCCATAAGGAAGAGGAGGGGGAGAGGCCAAGCGCCCTGGGCTGCATCCTGGGTGTCTGGCATGGCACCACTATGGTGGGCCCCTGCCCACACTCCCTCAGCGCTCATCAGTCAACAGATGCAGGTTCTGACCACAGGCATGCCTGGCTCTGCCTGAGGACTTTGACCCCAAGGGCAATTGGCTTCGGGAGCAGACCCCAGCCAATGACTGTGGATAAATCCTGCACCCACCTCATCTCCTGGATGGCACAATTCTGAGGCCTGCCGACAGTTTCCCAGAGCACCCCAAGTGCCCACGCCAATGCCCTGCCCGTCAGCACCCCCGTGTTGCTTTACCTATCCTGTCCCACTTCTCCTACTGCTTGCCTGTGGCATTCTAGGGGTGGCCTTCCAGTGGCCCAGGTGGTCTCCGATTCCAATCCTTAGGGGAACACCCACCCCCAAGAAAGGGTCTGTACAGTTACAGCCGTTTTCTCCCAGGGCTGTGAACAGGCTGGATTCCGTCACTGCCATGGAAGGCGTCACACCTCATTCTCGTCTGGGTTGCCCAGAGACCACCCAGGGACCTTATTGGAGTCAAAGTGTGTCTCTACGAGTGCCGAGCAGGAGCTGCCGTAATCAATAAATAGCAGCCCCCATCCTTCTCATTTGGGGCATCATGGGACCCTGAACTGAGTTCCCTGCACTGGGCAGAGGGCTCCCGCAGGTTATCTATTTTTATCAACAGATGAATGGATAAAAGACATGTGGTACATATATACGGTGGGATATTATTCAGACAGAAAAAGGAACAAAATTGGATTATTTGTGGAGACGTGGATGGACCTAGTGTCTGTCATACAGAGTGAAGCGAGCCAGAAATAGAAAAATGAATACCGAGTGTTAAGGCATGTATGTGGAATCCAGGAGAACGGCACTGATGAACCCATCTGCAGGGCAGGAATAGAGACTCAGGTGCAGAGCGTGGACTTGTGGGCAGAGCAAGGGCAGGAGAAGGGGCGATGAACCGGGAGATTAGAACTGACATGTACACATTATTTTCTTTTTTTTCTTCCTGAAAGAGCAAATAAATACAAGCTTTGGAGTCAGACCAAAGACAAAAATAATAATACAGTAGAGAAACAAGAAACACGGGAAAAGAGTAATCACGGTCATTTCTGTAGTCTGACAGACATACCGTGAGAACTAACAACCCAAATTAAGACAAACGCCCTTGAAGCAAACCCTGAACTTGGAGTGAGCAGACCTGGCCTATCTCGGTTCTTCTCAAACTCTGGATGCCAGCGGTCATGTGCGAGGCGGGTGCAGGCAGCAGAAATGTGGGGAGTGGCGGCTGCCACCTCCACATTTAAGGAGGCAGATTCTGGAAAGAGCCATCCTCCTAAGAGACGTGGCCATGTCTGGTTGCTGAGGGAGACGGGCTGGAGTCGAGTCTCTGCTCCACCATGCCCTGGCTGTGCTACTCTGCACCAAAGATGTAACCTCTCTGAGCCTCAGTTTCCCCACTTGTAAAATGGGGGCCATAGCAGCTCGGGAAATTGTCATGAAGTTAAAAATAACTTCATGCAAAGTTCAGCAGCTGATATCAAGTGTAGCCCACCCCACCCCCTCACTTTCGTCTTCTTTGTCCTCCTCCTGCGAGGGAACCACCCCCTGACGGAGGGCAGGTTGAAGGTAAAAGGAAGTGTGTCCAGCCACACAGCCAGGGCTCGGGACCGCCGGACACCATGGCTCCCACACACGGCCCGTCTGCATCCGTGGGCGTGGGAAAGAGACGTAAACACAGACGGGCATCAAACACGAGTTAGACATGCCATTCCGCGCCACCGACACATTTCAAAAGTGCACATCACAAGGCTGTTGTGGAAGTCCTGGCGGGCGGCCAGGGTCAGACCACAGAAGGAAGCTGGTTCCCCGCTGGGAGCAGCCGGGTGGCCGGGCGTGGCCAGGGCCCCACGTCACCGCAGAGTGCGGGGCTCAGCTGGGCTTTCCTGCCCTCCTTTCCGCCCTTTCTCCCGTGGGCCCTGCCGCCAACAGCTCGGGTGCTGGTGCTCTGGCCAGCAAGGAAAGTCAGCTTTCCCCGGACCCTTCCTTACGCCCCAGGGGTGGGGGCTGCCAAGCCCGGGCGGTGTACACAGGGCTCTCCACGAGGCCCTGCAGCCCTCAGGACACCAGCCTGGTGCCTCCTCCCCTCAGGGTACCAAGGAGAGGCTTCTTCTGTCCACAGTTGGTAAAAGTCACATCCTGTCTGTGGCCTCAAGGTCTGAGAGGCAGCCACAGGCCGAGAGGTGGCAGGAGGTCTCTTGAGGCGGTTGGCCTACGTCAAACCTCATTCCCGGCAGACAATCTGCAAATATTTACCGAGGGGCTGCTCTGTACTGCTCTGTGCCCCGGTCTGCAGGCAGACAGAGATGCCCTGTAACAGACAAGGGGCTTGTGTTCCAACTGAGGAGGCCAGACTGCCACTCGGAAACCAGGGGTCCTGTTGATCCCGAGCTATGCTTGTAACACTCCACTGTGTGAGGAGGTGCAGACCAAACTCAGAGACGCTGGGCTTACTCTCGGAACCCTAAGGAGGCTGGAGAAGAGTCCTGGTTTGGCCCGAGGACTGTCTTCCACGCAGCACTAAACGCATGGAGTTTGCAGATGGGCCCCCCTGGTCTCCGGCTTCCTGCCTTATTTGGACATTTTACCCCATTTCTTCATCCTCACATAAGTTTGATCCTTTCCAACTAAGCACAAAAATATCCTTGCAAGTGAGGTCCTGCTATTCTGGTTTTGCCGAGGAGAAAGCTGAGGCTTATGCAGTCTCAGGTATCAAACAGGA
The DNA here is from genome assembly GCA_006410635.1 of Cephalophus harveyi. Lineage (NCBI taxonomy): Eukaryota > Metazoa > Chordata > Mammalia > Artiodactyla > Bovidae > Cephalophus > Cephalophus harveyi. The sequence goes on from SJYT01034581.1 coordinate 176,144, forward strand.
TGCATGCGTGTGTGTAACTCAGTCGCGTCTGCCTCTCTGCGACCCCATGAACTGTAGCCTGCCACGTTCCGCTGTCCCTGGGATTCTCCAGGCAAGTGGGTTGCCTCCAGGAGATTTTCCCCACCCAGGGGGCGAACCCGCATCTCCTCTGTCTCCTGCATTGGCAGGCATGCTCTTTACCACTAGCGCCACCTGGGAAGCCCCATCAAACAGGATACCTTCCTGTGCTTTTGTGGAGCACCTCAGCTCCATTTTCTTATGGGTCCAGTGACAGCTTAGCTCCCATCTAACTCTCCCTCATCCAGGGGCCCTGAACATGGTTGGCCACACAGCAGCTTCTGGGTGAATTAATTTCACCAGTGAGTTTCCTCCTGGCTCAGAGCTGAGCTCCCTGTACTGAGGGATTGAGTATTTGTACCAGGGAAACAGAAGGGGGCGGTCACTGTGAGACTGAGGCTCAGATGTGGGGGTGGGGAGAACCTGGGGCCTTGGAGGCTGGAAAAGGGGGTCCTAGGAGGGAGATGGACATAGAAAAGGAGATGGAGGCGGTCAGAGACAGGCTTCTGCTGGGCCTCCCCTGTGCTCCGTGCAGAGGGAACTCCTAAGATCTAGGGAACAGCAACCCCTGGCCATGTTGGGATGTTCTTTTTGACAAAACTGCCTTTTAGGTATAAATACTTTTTTGGGCCAGTCTCACTGAATTAACTATCTGGGTCATTTGAATTTCTTCTCCAGAAAATAATTACGGCCTTTGGGAAATGTAAAGTGTACAGCAGCCCCGTGAGCGGCTAAGAAGCGTCAGCCTCTCTCTCTCCGCCTGCGCCACCGCCTCCCCTTTCTGTGTGACCCAGGGAACTGAATTAGCAGCGGCTCCGTCTCTGGGGTCCAGCGTGTCTTTGGATACCTCTGGGGGGAAGTCCCTGGGGTGTTCGAGGTAGCTCTGCACGTGAGGGAAAGGAGATGCGTGTTCTTTTCTGTCTATGAGGGCAGTGACTACCTTCCAGGCAGCAAGTTTTTTATTTTGGGGGGAAAATAACATTCTGTAGATACCCTCTCCAATTCTGGAAGGTGAAGCAAAGCTGCGAGGAGTGTCGTTACCCTGCTACGGCATTAGGGGGACTCACGCTGCAGCTTCACGGCGCAAGACAAGACAAAAGCTCTTAGGCCAGAGCTGGGGAGTGGGATGCGGTGGGGGCAGCTGCGTAGCTTTGATTACAGTAATGAAATGTTGTAGGCGAGCAGCTGCCAGCCCCTTTTCTGGCTGGGGGATGTGGGAAGCCACTGCGAACATGTGAATGGTTCCTCTTCATCACTAAGTGTCAGATGAGGAGGCAATGTTGTCCAAGGGGAAAAGTGACCACCTTTTGCATCAGAACAAGGCTGGCCCTTCCCCAAACCCCTGGGGAGGCAGAGAGGGGAGATGGTGGGAAAGTTTGCAAGGGGCTTTCTGTTCCTCTGCTAGGACAGCCCTAACAAAGCACTGCAGGGTGGGTGGCCTGAACAACAGAAATTAATTAATTTCACAGTTTTCCTCACCATTCTGGAGGCCAAAAGTCCAAGAGAAAGGTGTCAGCTGGGTTGCCTTCTCTCGCCGCGTTTGTAGTTGGCCACTCTCTCCCTATGTTCTCACATGGCTTCTCCTTGTCCAGGTCTATGGTCTAACCACTTCCTGTTATAAGGATGCCACCAGTCAAGCTAAAGCAGGGTCCACTATATGCTTTACTTTCACCTTCGTTACATCTTTCAAGGCCCGATCTCCATAAAAGGTCGCAGCTGGGGCTTCCCTGGTGGTCCAGTAGCTAGAACTCTGAGCTCCCAATGCAGGAGGCCTGGGTTTGATCCCTGGTCAGGGGACAGATCCCACATGTCACAAGTGAGTGTTTGCATGCCAGCAATTAAAGATCCCACGTGCTGCAAAGAAGATCAAAGATACTGTGTACCTCTACTAAGACCAGGAACAGGCAATAAATAAATATTTTAGAAACAAACAAAATCCCTCAAAAAAGTCAAAGTGTGGGGGACTAGAGATTACAATTTCAACATACAAATTCTGAGGAAGACAAAATTCAGTCTCAGGTTTCCTGAGTGCCGAAGAATTGATGCTTTTGAACTGACTGTGGTGTTGGAGAAGACTCTCGAGAGTCCCTTGGACTGCAAGGAGATGAAACCAGTCAACCCTAAAGGAAATCAGTCCTGAATATTCATTGAAAGGACTGATGCTGTAGCTGAAGCTCCATATGATGCGAAGAACCAACTCATTGGAAAAGACACTGATGCTGGAAAAACTGAAGGCAAAAGGAGGAGAAGGGGACGACACAGGACAAGATGGTTGGATGGCATCACCGACTTGATAGACATGAGTTTGAGCAAGCTCCGGGAGATGGTAAAGGACAGGGAAGCCTGACATGCTGCAGTCCATGGGGTCACAAAGAGTCAGACATGACTGAGTGACTGCACAACAGGCTTCCTAGGTGGGAAGGTGGAAGCTAAGTGACTGGGGCGTCAAGGGGAGACGACTGCTGATGCTCAGAGAGGTTAGGACTTCCTGGGGGACTGGGTCATCCTGACTGAGCTCCTTGACCAGAGGACACCCAGGGGCCCAAAGGTGAGCTCACGAGGAAGGGAGGCCTGGGCTGGTGAGCCTGGCTCATCAGCATCGGGGTCCAGAGGCTGGTGAGTGTCGGGGGTGAGGAGCAGGGGACGTAGTAAGGCAGGGTGGGAGCTGCGGTTGGATGTTCCTCCCACTGCACACACAGAGCAGGCTAAGCATATGTGAATGCGCATCAAAGAACTGCCACCCTGGAGCCCAAGCTGAGGCATCCCAGCTGTGGGGAGGTTTGTGTGAGCCAGGCTGCTGTGCACAGCTGAACCAGCTGCAGACGGCATGTTTGTATGCTAGGGCCACACGGCTGTGTGTGAGCACTGTGTTTCTGGAGCCGGGGGGCAGCCTACACAGTGGCTCTGACCCCGAGTCTGCCCACCCCTTCAGGACCAGTCTTCCGTGATGATACCATGTGGCAGTCGCAGACGCGATTACCTGGAACAAAACTGGGCAGACTCTCGCTCTCTCTCCACCAGGCATTTCAAGGCAAGACTGACCTCTTAAGTCTGTAAGGCCCAAGGATACTGGGAGATGGGGATAGAGAATGTCCAGGGAAGGAATTTTCTTCCAGATAATGTGGGAAGGCGGGAGCTGGGTGATCAAAGAATAGAAGAGAGACGACTGGTTTGTATCCCAAGTTGGGTGAATGGGACGTACCGGTTGTGTTAAGATCCCTCTGGGAAGAGGGGACACCTTTTATGGGTGAGGTTTTAAAAATGTGCACTTTTGTGCTCGCTTTGGCAGCACATATACTAAAACTGGAACAATACAGAGAGGATTAGCATGGGCCCTGTGCAAAGATGACACGCAGATTCGTGAAGTCTTCCATATTTTTTGATATATGGCAGAAACCAACACAATATTGTAAAGCAATTATCCTTCAATTAAAAATAAATGAATTTATTTTGAAAAATCTGCACTCTGACACCATAAAACTCCTAGAAGAGCTCATAGGCAAAACATTCTCTGACATAAAACATACCAATGTTTTCTTAGGTCAGTCTCCCAAGGCAATCGAAATAAAAACACAAATAAACAAATGGGACCTAAGCAAACTTACAAGCTTTTGCACAGCAAAGGAAACCATAAACAAAACAAAAAGACAACCTAAGGAATGAGAGAAAATATTTGCAAAGATGTGACCGACAAGGGCTTAGTTTCCAGAATAAATAAGCAGCTCATACGACTCAACAACAACAAAAACTCAGTTGAAAAATGAGCAGAAGACCTAAACAGACATTTCTTCAAAGAAGACATACAGATGGCCAAAAGCATGTGAAAAGATGTTCAATATTGCTAATTATCAGAGAAATGCAGATAAAAACGAGAATGAGGAACTCCCTCACAGTGGTCAGAGTGGCCATCAGTAAGAAGTCTACAAACAATGATAAAAGATGGAGAGCGTATGGAGAAAAGGGAACCCTCTTACACTGCTGGCTGGAATATAACTTGGTATAGCCACTATGGAAAACAGTATGGAGTTTCCTCAAAAAACTAAAAGTAGAATTACCATATGACTCTGTGCATACATCCAGACAAAAGTAAAATTCCAAAAAGATACATGCACCTTTGTGTTCACTACAGCACTATTTACAAAAGCCGAGACGTGGAAACAACTAAATGTCCACCGACAGGGGAATGAATAAAGAAGATGCTGCACATACATACAATGGAATATTACTTAGCTGTAAAAAGAGTGAAATAATGGCATCTGCAGCAACCTGGATGGAACTGGAGATTATCATACTAAGTCAGAAAGAGAAAGACGAATGCCATATGCTATTACTTGTATGTAGAATCTAAAATATCACACAAATGAACTTTGCTACAAAACAGAAACAGACTCACAGACATAGAGAGCAGACTTATTGTTGCCAAGGGATGGACTGGGAATTTGAGATCACCAGATGCAAATTAGGATCGATAAACAACAAGATCCTACTGTATGGCACAGGGAACTAAATATCCTGTGATAAATCATACGGAGAAGAATGTGAAAAAGAATGTATGAGCCATGCTCAGTCACTTCGGTTGTGTCTGACTCTTTGTGACTCTATGGACTGTAACCCACCAGGCTCCTCTGTCCATGGGATTCTCCAGGCAATGATACTGGAGTGGGTTGCTATGCCCTCCTCCAGAGGATCTTCCTGACTCAGGGACTGAACCCACGTGTCCTGCATCTCCTGCATTGCAGGTGGATTCTTTATCCACTGAGCCACCTGGGAAGCTCATAAATATGTAAAACTGAGTCACTTTGCTGTACAGCAGAAATTAACACATTATAAATCACCTATACTTCAATAAAAAAGAAAAAAAAATCTGCATTTATGGATCTTGGTTCAAATTATGACTCATCATACATCCAAAGGCACAGGTTTTTATCAGTGTGTACTCATCAACAGGCAAAGATTCTTGTGCAGGCACGGCGGTGGACACAGAGACGTACTGGGCCCCAGTGACTTATTAATGAAGGAGGAGAGACCTGAATCGTTCCGTCAACTCTGCCCCAGATCCGAGTCAGCGGTCTTCAGGGAGGAAACCCTCTGACTTAGGGTGAGTTTCTCAGAAGCAGGCTCAGAGACAGGGATCGTGGGAAATGGATTTATTTGGGTGGTGCTCCCAGAGGGAGAGGGCTGAGGGAGCAGGGCTGGGAACCCAGGCACAGCTCTGCAAGATCACACCTCAGAGTTTATGGGCTTTCCTCGTTCCCAATCAGTCAGTCCTTGGCTAAGGGACTCCTGGGAGGTCAGAAACTTCCAGGCATGCAGAGCTTTTTGCTCTTGTGGGCAGAGGGCTGCGGCAGCCCATAGACAATCCTCCCAAGTGAGTGGCGGCTGTGGAACCAGAGGAACCCACTGCTGGGGGGAGGCACGCACAGAAAGGGTCGAAGGACTGCCTCTGGGGGTGGGCAGAGCTCTGGCTACCGTCCCTCTTCAGGCTGAACAGCTCCCATACCTCACGTTGACTCTTCCCCCAGAACTGTTTTAAGATCTGATTCAGTGGAGGAGGGTGACACTTGGGTCAGAACCACCCAGGCTGAGGGTGACTCCTTAATCCCCCAGCTTTGTGACCTTGAGCAAATGACTCTGACCTTCACTTTTCTCCTTGGCAAGAGGGGAACAGTAATTCTTGCCTCTCAGGGTGGCTGTAGAGATAAATGAGGCAGAGCCTGCTAGGCACCTTCCCCCTGCTTGGCGGACAGCAGGAACCTGGGAGATGCCAACTTCCTGCCGTCCCTTCCTCTCCCTCCTTTTGGTGAAGAACCTATTTCCCGGTGAGTGCCAGGTCTGCTGAGAAGTCCCGGCGACCTGCTCGTCTTGTTTATGTACCGCTCTGTGGAAGGTAACAATTCAGATGGCAAATTGCACTGCCAGACCCAGGGAGTTGGTGTATTAATTCCTGACTATTTACTGTGACAGGTTTAAAGCCCAATATGTCAGGGAGCGCTGGGGCTCCCGCTCCATGGCACACGGCATTGCAAAGCCAGACAAACTTCCAGCTTCCCGGGAGCATCAAGCATCTCAGAGTGCTGCACTCAGGGGGCTGGGAGCGCCCAAGCGGGCGGATTTCATCCCGGTTCCTCTCCCCGCCACTCCCAGGCTTATGGGTGCAGCGGTGGGAGAAACCATCCTTTCTTTCTTGGAGGGGCACAGACAAGCCCCTCCCCAGTCTGGGTAGCTCTGTAGTTTGGGTGTGGAGTGAAAGTGCCACCTGGGCAGCTCTATTGGTGCCTGTCTCGGTACGGCCATGGAGGCACGGGTGGCCTGGGAGATGGCACTGATGGAGTTCCCCCTCTCTCCCTCTGTGCTGACCTCAAGCAAACGTCTGTGTTAGCTGGCGCTGGCCCCATTCTGCAGGTCAGAACACTGAGGCTTAAGCAACCTCTCACAGCCCATGAGAGGCAGAATCCAGCACTGAGCTGCTATCTTCCTGGCTTCCTTTCTGGGAGACCCCAGGCCCCTCTGCAAGTCCTGTCTCCCTGCAGTGCTGCCCCTAGGCCTGTATGTGAGGGTCCTTCCTACATCACATAGGTTTTCTAAAGAGATAGAGGAGGGACTTCCCTGGTGGTCCAGTGGTTAAGAACTCGCCTTGCAATGCAGGGGACACAGGTTCGATCCCTAGTTAGGGAAGTAAGATCCCACATGCCACAGGGTGACTATTTTCACATGTTGCAATGAAGATCCCATGTGCCTCAACTAAGACCTGATGTGCCAAAAACATAAATAAATATGAAGATAAAGAGATCGAGGAGCTCCATGTGCGCCTCATGCTTCCACCCTCCTGATGCTGCCTTTTTCTGTCCTCTGCCCGCTCTCCAGCAGGGGGGAAAAAATCGTTATAGAGTAACTTGATGAATGCCTTTTATTCCTTGGGCATGAGCTTGGAGTGTCAGCCTTTACCCTGAGCAGCGTATTAAAGCATTTCTTCCCAACACATTAGTTAATAATGAAGGGGAGAACATTCTTGTCACCAGAATTTCTCATTACACTTAAAAGCATGCCCACACCTTGGAGTCGTGGGGAAGTGGCTGTGCGTAGGAGAGTACCGGGCACCTAGTCAATCCGCAGTTGCTGTTCATGACTATCGACTCTGTAGGGAGAGAGGGGTGCTGTTTGGTGTCTTTGCTGACTTGGAGGGTGTACTTCATGATAAACTGGGACTCACTTGTGGAAATGTAACAGCACACAAAGGTTCTCTCTGTCTAAAGAGGAGTAGTTTGGGAAACATCCACGAGAACTTTCTGCCATTATAGGAGATTTCTCTAACATGCACTGACACACAGCACCACCAGACACGTGTGGCTCCTGAGCCCTGGATGTGAGATGAGTACCGCCAAGAATCTGTATTTGTAACCTCAGTTCACTTAAGCTTAGATAGGCACACGTGGCAGGTGGCTACTGATTCACAGAGTACACAAGAGAGGCAGAATCCAGCACTGAGCTGCTATCTTCCTGGCTTCCTTTCTGGGAGACCCCAGGCCCCTCTGCAAGTCCTGTCTCCCTGCAGTGCTGCCCCTAGGCCTGTATGTGAGGGTCCTTCCTACATCACATAGGTTTTCTAAAGAGATAGAGGAGGGACTTCCCTGGTGGTCCAGTGGTTAAGAACTCGCCTTGCAATGCAGGGGACACAGGTTCGATCCCTAGTTAGGGAAGTAAGATCCCACATGCCACAGGGTGACTATTTTCACATGTTGCAATGAAGATCCCATGTGCCTCAACTAAGACCTGATGTGCCAAAAACATAAATAAATATGAAGATAAAGAGATCGAGGAGCTCCATGTGCGCCTCATGCTTCCACCCTCCTGATGCTGCCTTTTTCTGTCCTCTGCCCGCTCTCCAGCAGGGGGGAAAAAATCGTTATAGAGTAACTTGATGAATGCCTTTTATTCCTTGGGCATGAGCTTGGAGTGTCAGCCTTTACCCTGAGCAGCGTATTAAAGCATTTCTTCCCAACACATTAGTTAATAATGAAGGGGAGAACATTCTTGTCACCAGAATTTCTCATTACACTTAAAAGCATGCCCACACCTTGGAGTCGTGGGGAAGTGGCTGTGCGTAGGAGAGTACCGGGCACCTAGTCAATCCGCAGTTGCTGTTCATGACTATCGACTCTGTAGGGAGAGAGGGGTGCTGTTTGGTGTCTTTGCTGACTTGGAGGGTGTACTTCATGATAAACTGGGACTCACTTGTGGAAATGTAACAGCACACAAAGGTTCTCTCTGTCTAAAGAGGAGTAGTTTGGGAAACATCCACGAGAACTTTCTGCCATTATAGGAGATTTCTCTAACATGCACTGACACACAGCACCACCAGACACGTGTGGCTCCTGAGCCCTGGATGTGAGATGAGTACCGCCAAGAATCTGTATTTGTAACCTCAGTTCACTTAAGCTTAGATAGGCACACGTGGCAGGTGGCTACTGATTCACAGAGTACACAGGTAGTCTCCTTTTGTTGTGACTTAAGGGTGGGCTTCCCTGGTGGCTCAGATGGTAAAGAATCTGCCTGCAATGTGGCAGATGGGAATGGAGAGAGGAATGGCTACTCACTCCATGCCTGGAGAATCCCATGGACAGAGGAGCCTGGGGGGCTACAGTCAATGGGGTTGAAAGAGTCGGACACGAGTGAGTGACTAACACTTTCACAGCACATGTGGGTAGTGCACGTGAATAACCATGAATAGCACACACAAATGATCTACAGTGAGTTACTGCTAGAACATACATCCTAGTGAAGTTCAGAAACACAGCGGGGGAGAGGGGGTCCATAAAGATATTGTGGATCATTCCTCGGAGGTGATGTGCCTAAGGCACAAATACTCCTAAGTGGCTCCTGCCTTCCAAGTTAAGGAAGGATTTCTGCCTGAAGGACACCTCTGTTTAAGTGAAGCTGGTGATCTCAGCCTCAAACTGAAACAGGAAATGAAGGCATTTTGGCCCCATGGAATCCAAATGGGCAAGTCTCCACTGATATTCCTGGCTGCTTTCCAGGGATGAATTATTTCAAGAGAGGCAAATATCCTGGGGTAGATCGAATAGGCCAACTCCTATCTCTTTTCTTGAAGTTTCTGTGTCAAACCCTATTAAAATATGAAGAGGACCTTTCTGCCAGAAGGCCAGATGTCTACCCTAAAATAAACCTGCAAGAGGAGCCTTTCAGAAATGTGAATACCAGCAACACTTTTAGAAGCAAGCTCTCAGAATGCGGTGTGTTTGATAACACGGGGACAGATGACTCAGAAGAGTGACCTGCATCGTCGAAACTACAGGGGCTGTGAACACTGTCCTTTATCATGTGGTCAGAGAGGGCGGACCAACTGGCCCAGGGAGTGATCCTGCAGAAGAGAGTGAGGAGGTGCAGGGAGGGGAGAGGGGTGGGGTGCTTCAGGAGCAGGGAATGAGGGCGGCACAAGGACAGCAGAGACCAGGGAAGACCAGCAGAGACCAGTCAAGGCCAGGGGACCCGCGGGGGACCCAACCCAGCCAGTTATATTTCCCAATTCTCCCAGTCTTTTGAATGAACAACTACTCTCTATGCTAAGAAGAGGTTGCTCCTGTGGATCATTTAGGGAAACTGTGACAGTTACAGTCTCCTTGGGAAGGGATTACAAGTACAAACTCAACCTTGTATGTAGGAACACAAGAATCAGGGCCAATGGAAGGCTTGATTTCAGAGCAGTCAGAGACAGTCCGCTGCATTCCAGGTACCATCGCTCCAGATCATTTCCTGGATCCCTTGTCTTTGAATCACTTAGCACACAGCATTTTGTGTCTCACCTTCCAAAAATATCTACTGTCATCTAGCTTTCTAAAAAGTTCCTCTTATTCATTACATTACCTACAGATTTAAGAATCCTCCCCATATGGTCACAGGGCTTGACTCAAGAGCCCTGAGGAAAGGAGGTAGGAAGGGGTGTGAGAGATAAGGACGAGAGAGGCGTGGCTGTCTTCCGGTTGCTCCTGCTAGAGTAAGGGAGACAGGGATGGCAACCAACAATTATAACATCATGCAGTGATAGTTTAAACAAAACTGAACACGGTGTATCCTGGAGCTCAAAGGAAAAGATGACTAACTGGGGAGCAGGAAGCAGAAGGTGAGATAAGAGAAGCAAGCTACTGAGGTGTAGCAGCTTAACAGGTCTTAGAAAATAAGCAGTAGGCCAGAGAAAGGCGAAGCGGCCTTTCTGGTGAGGGTACAGAGGGCGCAGGCACAGAGATGGTGGCTAAACGGAGCACTGTGCCCTGTGGTGGGGGGTGCAGTCCTCATGAGCCGAGGCTGGGGAAGGAGGCGCAGTCGGACCAGACAGACCTCTGGGTGTGAAGAAAGGGAGCCACAGCTTGATCTCCCAGTTACTGGGAAATAGCAGAGGTCTTTGAACAGGAAATTTTATGATTGGTTTTGTTTTTTGGGGACTGGAACTGGGTATTCTTCCTTCCTTACTAGCCCGTGGCTATAAGTGTAAGTTACAGTGAAAATGAGACCCGTGTATCACTCCCATAATTTCGTATCCCCCTTCCACCTGCTGAAGGGAAAGACCCCACCACAAATGTAAGTTGGAAAACAGTTCCTCAGAAAACTAAAAACAGAGTAACCATATGATCCAGCCATCCCACTCCTGGGCACATACCCAGACAAAACTATAATTCAAAAAGACACATGCACCCCTATGTTCACGGCAGCAGTGTCCACAATACCCAAGATGTGGAAGCACCTCAATGTCCATTGGCAAATTAATGGCTAAAGAAGATGTGGTACATACATACTTTGGAAAACTACTCAGCTGTAGAAAAGAAATAATGCCATTTGCAGCAATATGGATGCAACTAGAGATGATCATAGTAAGTGAAGTAAGTCAGAAAGAGAAAGACAAATAAATACCATATGCTATCACTTTTATGCAGAATGTAAAATATGACGCAAATGACCTATCTATGAAACTGAAACAGATTCACATACATAGAGAACAGACTTGCAACGTGCCAAGGGGAGGAAGTTGGGGGAGGGATGAAGTGGAAGGTTGGGGTTGGCAGATGTTAAGTTTTTATACACAGAATGGATAAACAACAAAGTCCTGCTATATAGCACCGTGAACTATATGTAATATCCTATGATATAACAGGGGCTTCCCTGGTGGCTCAGACGGTAAAGCGTCTGTCTGCAGTGTAGGAGACCCAGGTTCGATCCCTGGGTTGGGAAAATCCCCTGGAGAAGGAAATGGCAGCCCATTCCAGTATTCTTGCCTGGAAAAGCCCATGGACGGCGGAGCCTGGAAGGCTACTGTCCATGGGGTCACAAAGAGTCGACATGACTGAGAAACTTCACTTCACTTCACTTCACGATATAACAGAACATTGTAATTATATTCCAGTAAGAAATATCCTATGATAAACCATAGTGGAAGAGAATATTTTAAAAAAATGTACATATGTGTATAACTGAATCACTTTCCTATAGAGAAGTTAACACAACATTGTAAATCAGCTATACTCCAATAAAAATAATAAAACTGAAGGTCTTAATTTTTTAAAAGAAGTTTAAGGACTTCCCTGGTGGTCCAGTGGCTAAGACTCCATGCTCCCAATGCAGGGGGCCTGGGTTCGATCCCTGGCCAGGGAATTAGATCCCATCTGCTGCAACTAAGACCCGGTGCAACCAAATAAATAAATATTAAAAAAAGAAAGAAGTTTAATGTTCACAGCCAAACTTCTCTTTCAGTTTGAGAACCACCACCCCCTGCCCCCCAAAAAAATGTTCTTCTCAGAGCATGGGGCTAGATTTGAGACTCACTATTAACAAAAAACTTTGCTGGGCTGAGACATTGCTGGAAGCTGTTCAGTCTCCCCTGAAGCAGGCAGACCATCAGTGGGACTTAATGATTGTGTTTAAGTGAATTCTCAAGAACTCAGAAATGCTTTAGAAGGCAAACTGAGTTCTGGAGGCTTTTCTATCCTGAAAGCTGTGCTCTTCCTCTGGAGTGTCAGTAATTCTGTGGAGGAAGGCAGGGAAGTAGTGATGTGGGCAGTTCCCGGAAGGGAATCCAAGTAGTGCAAATCCCAGTTCTGCCAGTTGCAGTGTGTCCTTGGCCCAGTTACTCAGTTGACTCTGCCTCAGTTTTCTCATCTGTTAAATGGGGATCATAACAGTATGTCCTACATAGAACTGTTGTGAAGATTAAATGGGTGGGTGGAGTTTAAGGCAGTGCCTTGGAAAACACAGCAGCCCAGGCAATGGTGATACGTGATTACTTTCTGCTTCGGTTTACAGGAAGAACGGAAGGCTGGATGGTAAGACAGCAGTGTTGCAGAAAAGCATTCAACTAGTAGGAATTGCGGGTGGCTCAAGCTGTGGGACACCGTTTGCTCTTCAGATGAGCATGATTGCAGGAGGTCAGAGAGTATTTTTCTGTGGAGAAGCTTTGGGCAAATGCTGACAGCTATTTTTGTGGCTGCTGCTGCTGAGGAAGTCACTCAGTCATGTCTGACTCTTTGCGACCCCATGGACTATACAGTCCATGGAATTCTCCAGGCCAGAATACTGGAGTGGGTGGCCTTTTCCTTCTCCAGGGGATCTTTGACCAGGGATCAAATCCAGGCCTCTCGCATTGCAGGCAGATTCTTTACCAGTTGAGCCACCAGGGAAGTCAATGTAGCTTTGCCCAGCGTCAAGGCAACAGATGGATCTGACCTGGACAAGTTTTGTCTCTGTGAGACAATGTGGCTCTCATCGCAGGGTGTGGAGGAGTCTGGAAAAGTGAGCTATTAAAGGAGACAAGTTATAAAAGGCAGACAGGACTCCCCTTTGGCTCTTACACTATGGTCGAAATGAGAGCAAGGTGCCCGCAGGCTTGGAGTCTAATTAAATGACTGCTAGAAGCCCCCAGCTCTCCCCTGGCGGCAGAAGGTTACTCAGCTGCTAACTCAGGAAGGCTGGGTCTTCCCCACCCTGGTCTTGAAGCCTGGGGCTGCGGCTCAGTGTTTAGCTCAGAAGGTAGGAAGCATCCTCGTGAAGTTCACGTCTCCAGTAGGTCTCCTTGTTCACAGGCAGGAAATGCAGAACAACCACAGGAACCCCAAGCGGGCCTCCAAACTCAGCATCCCAGTGGTTCTCTGCCCTGGACCCAGTAGGTAAGGCAGGTCAAGCGCTCACTGCAGCCAGGCTGGACGGTGCTCTGGGCAGAAGGCCTGCCTCCCCATGTTCTTCAGGGATGCCTGGCTGTAGTGGATTCCACAGGACAGGGGTAGTTGGCTGGCCACCAAGAGAAGTGTCTTCCCTCCATTTTTATGTAAAACTGATTTTCTTATCAAAGCTTATTAGTGTCAAATTATAGTAATTAAAGTCAGCTTTAGAGAAAGAATAAAATCCCCTTCCCATCAACACAATTGTTTTTGCATATTCTCCTTCAGTCTTAGCCATGCTGTTCATATAGCTTCAAAGATCTGCAACCAGCAGTCTGCAACTTGCAGTTCGGTTTTTATTCGACATTATGTCATGAGCGTCATTAGTGTTGCTCTATGATTTTATAATTAATTTTTAGAGCTTTACGACAGATATTCCACTGAGTTACTAGACCATCATTTATTTAGTCATTCCCTCTTAATGAGCATTTGGATCTTTTCAGTGTTTGGCTATGATGGTGACTGCTGTGTGAATGTCTTTGTATTTATAGTTAGTTTCTTCTATTAAATTCTTCCTTAGGATAAAATACAGGAGATGAGTCTACTGGAATGAAAGGTATACACTTTTTTTTTCTTCTTGATACATATCATCTTCCAAAAGGACTGAACTAATTTATGTCACCAGCCGTATGTGATGGTACCACTTCCTTTCCAATTTCTCTCACACTGGCAACTGCAATACAAATTTGTGTTATTCATTTTTACAGTACCCTAAATCTGCTTCGGTTACATTTCTTGGGTTGTTACTGTCTTCCTCTCTGCGACCCTTCAGTCCAAGAAGATCTAGCAATCCACCATGCCCTGTCGGCCTCAACGTTCTAAGACATCCCTACAGCCCCCAACTGAACCCTGAATCTGTTTTCACTGATTCTCTCTTTTTTCTATTTAATATATTTTTTTTTATTTATTCTGGACTGTACTGATTCTTTTTTTTATTGAATAATTTTATTCATTTATTCTGGGCTGTGCTGGGTCTTTGCTGCGGTGAGGGCTTTTCTCTAGTTGCATGAAGAGGGCCTGCTCGCTAGCAGCAATGCACGGGCGTCTCATCGTGGTGGCGTCTCTGGTTGCGGACTGCAGGCTCTAGGGCGTGAGGGCTCAGCGGTTGCAGCTCCCTGGCTCTAGAGCCCAACAGTTGTGGCACATGGGCTTCGTTGCATGTGAGATCTTCCTCAATCAGGGATCAAACCCTTGTCTCCTGCATTGACAGGCAGATTTTTTACCCCTGAGCCACCAGGCAAGCCCTTGTTTTCACTGACTCTTACAGCTGGGTAGAAGCTTCTTGCCTGTCCCTGGCACCTGGCAGATTTGATTCTCTTCCAGGCACGTTTTCTGTCTCGTCAACCCCTCCAATTGTTTCAGTTAAGGAATTACTGTTCCGTGCTGTTTGGACAGCAGCCCACCCTCTCCTGATGTTAAGCACTGCTGTAGACAGTTAGTGCAAGTGGCGAGGAACATTTACCCATACGCTGGATTATGATGTGCTTTCTCTTGTGGGAGTTGTCTACATCTTTTGCCATTTCATTTATCCACCCATTCATTCACATGCATTCATTCCCCTCAAAAATTAGTGAGTGCTTAAGGTATTCTGGATGGTAGAGATATGACAGTGAAAATGTAACGTCTGCCCTCATCTCACTCACAGTTTACTGGAGCACACACACTATTAACAAGCAAGCAAGTAAACAAGTAATATATCAGGTAGTGATAAGAGCTAAAGAAACAAAAACTAAAGTACTGTAAAAAAAAAAAAAAAGAAAAGAAAGTGAAGTCACTCAGTTGTGTGGGACTCTTTGCGACCCCATGGACTGCAGCATACCAGGCTCCTCCGTCCATGGGATTCTCCAGGCAAGAGTACTGGAGTGGGGTGCCATTTCCTTCTCCAGGGGATCTTCCCACCCCAGGGTTCGAACCCGGGTCTCCAGCACTGCAGGCAGACGCTTTACCCTCTGAGCCACCAGGGAAGTAAAGGTAAAGCCACAGTAAAGGGCTAGATAAACTTTTCTCAGCACAAAACTGGATATGGTGTTGCCACTTTGTGTGGGTTAGTCAGGGGAAAATCTCACTGAGAAGGCGACATTGGTCATCCAGGAGGTGAGGGAGGAGCCCAGTGTATACCTGGGGGAACGGCATACCAGGCAGAGGGAAGCCAAGTGCAAAGCCCTGACACAAGGTGTGGTCGGCCTGTTTTAGAAACAGCAAGGAAGCCAGTGAGGCTGAAACAGACCTGGAGGGTCTGGGCAGCAGCAGAAGGGTGGGGCAGACTGGTGAGAGATAAGATCAGATGTTGGCCTTGTAGGTCACTATAAATATTTTGGCTTTTACTCCTGATTCGAGATGGGAGTTACTGGATAATTTTGAGCTGAGATGTGACATGTTCTGATTTGTTCCAAAAGGACCACGCTGGCTGCTATGTTGAGTGTATAAATGCAGAATTCCAATCATTAGTAGCCTCTGTGTATCATCCAGGAGAGAGCTGATGGCTGGATTGGTAGTGGAGGTGAAGGAAGGTGTATTAGATTCCAAACGCACAGTCCAGGAAGAATCCACAGTATCTGCTGATGGTTCAGGTCTGCTCTATGTGAGAAAGAAGCCAAGGATGATCTCTTTCTACGAAGGTCATGTCCTATGTTAACTTTAAAGAAAGTGTTTCATTTTAGGAAGATTTGAGGCATGGTGGCAGAGACCAGCGCTCAGCTTTTTGGTTTATACTTCTTTCTTCTTCAGGTATCTTATTCCGAGGAAAGGTTTGGTTTCAACCATGTTTGATTTGGGGCAACTGTGCACAGATATAGGGGAGAGCGCCGGAGACACACAAGCGTTCACTGTCCCCCATTCTCACACACAGTAGCAGAATTCACAGTAGGTGTGGGGCAGCTCGATGCATCTCTGGGATGAGTATGGGAAGAGGGGAGGTGAATGGAAGTATCCCCTTGAGGTGAGGGCCAGTCACAAGAGACGACATCGTCCCTCTTCTCCTAGCCCATAAGCTCAAACATTGATGTCAGATATGCCGATGACCTGGTTGTGCCCGCGAGCCAAGAACTGTGAAGGAATAAGACGGAGGACGCCGAGGTTCTGAGATGACCCCGGGAGCAGACCTGCCCCCTGCCACTTCCCCAGGACTGTTATTTGGGACAGAAAACAATCTTTTTTGAGCCAGTTTCTTGGGAGTCTTTTTGGTACAATAGCTTAACATAAGAGCCAATTCCAGGGACTCCCCTGGTGGTCCAGTGGTTAAGAAACCACCTTCCAATGCAGGGAATGTGGGTTCGATCCCTGGTTGGGGAACTAAGATCCCACACGCCCTAGGGCAAGTAGGCCTACATGTCGCAACTACTGAGTCCACAAACCACAACTAAGACCTGACCGACAAATAAATAAAATAATAATAATAAAAGAGTTAATTCCAAAACAGATCAGTGAACCAGTGGAAAATGAGAAGGTAGAAAGTGACATCTTCCAACCGAGGGAGGAAGCCTGAAGGATCAGATCCTTTGGACAAGTACAGAAAGGAGGAAGACCAAGGGTGAAGCGTCATCCAGTAGCTGGGCACACCAACAGCAAAGAAAGCTAGCCACGATTTCAGGTGAGCATGGTGGGAACAGGTTGGCAGTGGTTAACAGTGGATGGAAAGACACTGGGTGGAGGAGACAAAGAATTCTGGAGTTTTAAGGCAGGAAGATTTTCCCAGCATGAGGCCAATAGGTATTGGGAAATGGGGCTTGAGGTCCAAAGACTGGAGGGTAAGTCACTCCACTGTGAAGGCAAAACACGAGAAACCATCCTGGGAGAACACATTCTTGCAGTCATTGGGGAGGTGGGTAGAAAGGACCCAGTAGGTCTCTTGAAAAATATGTATTTTATTAGCCACACACTAACCTTGATCTATGCTAAGGGAGGGGGGAGAAGACATCTAACAACCTTTCCCATTAAAGTTAATGGGGAATCTCCTATAAAGTCTAAGGGCAGAATACGGCATGATGAATCTGTAAGATTATTTCATGAAGCTTCCCAAAGATAAATAAGGCTCTTAAGAGACATGTTTATTGGTGAACAATTTATATCGCTGTATGTACCATCAGCTAGAATGTAATACACAATTGCTGAGGAAACGATGACCAGGTTTGGCTCCAGCTGGCGCTGCACCCGTGGGAATGCGGTAAATAACTCCTGAGTCTCAATGAAGACAAATGGGTGTGCTGGGTGAACGCTGCCAGGGAGCCAACACGCACCTCCTTACTCTCTTTTAGTGTGTTAGTCACCCAGTCATGTCTGACTCTTTGTGACCCCCATGGACTGTAGCCCGCCAGGTTCCTCTGTCCATCGGATTCTCCAGGCAAGAATACTGGAGTGGGTTGCCATGCCCTCCTCCAGGGGATCCTTCCGACCCAGGGATCAAACCTGCATCTCCTGCATTGTAGGCAGATTCTTTACTCCCTGAACCATCATCGAAGCTCATACATACATATATTTACACATGAGTATATACATAAGAGTATATGTATTTACCGGAGAAGGCAGTGGCACCCACTCCAGTACTCTTGCCTGGAAAATCCCACGGATGCAGGAGCCTGGTGGGCTGCAGTCCATGGGGTCGTGAAGAGTTGGATACGACTGAGCAACTTCACTTTCACTTTTCATTTTCATGCATTGGAGAAGGAAATGGCAACCCACTCCAGTGTTCTTGCCTGGAGAATCCCAGGGACAGCGGAGCCTGGTGGGCTGCCGTCATGGGGTCGGTCGCACAGAGTCGGACACGACTGAAGTGACTTAGCATATGTATTTACATATATACATATGTTGAAAGAAATGGCAACCCACTCCAGTATTCTCGCCTGGAGAAACCCATGGACAGGGGAGCCTGGTGGGCTACAGTCCATGGGGTCGCAAGAGTTGGACACAACTTAGCGACTAAACCACCACCGCTATACATATTATAAACACAATATAAATAAATATTCAGATTATTTTCCATTATAGGTTATTATAAGATTTTGAATATACTTCCCTGTGTTATATAGTAAATCCTCATTGCTTATTTATTTTATGTACCGTAAATAAAAATACTATCTTTTGTGTCTGTTAATCCATAACGTCTTATGGAAAAACTGGAATGAGCTTTTTGGCCAAGCCAGTAGATTGAGATCCAACTGAGGTCAGGTCCTTCAAAGCAGAGGCAATGGGTTGTCTGACCCTAATCAGTTGGGTGTGTATGTAGAGGGCTAAAGTTTCTGGAAGAATTGAAGCAGCTAATTAGATACAGGGTGCAGAAAATGGGGTGAGGACTGCCTGTCACCATCTCCCTGGTCAGGCTGTGTATGGCAACCCGAGTTGGACGGGGAGTGCAGTAGTGAGAACCGTCTTGGGGAAGCATGACATGGATACTAACTGGGCTGCTGTTAAGCTGGCTGTACTATATTATTTGCCATAACAATCATTCCTCTCACTATAACCATATAACTCTTTGCAATGATCCTGTAGCTCTTGCCATCAGGAGATGAAGCCTTTCCCCCTACCTCCTGTATCTGGGTTGACCCCATGACATGTTTTAGCCAACAGAAAGTGGCAGATGTGGCATTGTGCCAGGTCTGAGCCTAGGACTCAAGAGGCTGTGTAGATTTTTCTCTCTTGGAAACCAGTCCAGTCCTATGAACAAGCCAGGCTAGGCGGCCGGATGATGAGAGACTAAGTGGACTGGAGCAGAGTCAGACCAGTGGTCCAGGGCAGGCTTCAGAAATGCGAGAGCACAGTGACCATCAGCATAGCCACTAGACAAATACCCCTGTAGCCAGGGGCAGGGGGACATTTCTGCCTGATGTGTAGGTCAGCGGCACAGCTGATAAACCGGATGGTCAATCTAGATCCTGTCTCAGAAGGATGACTTCTAGAGCCCCACTCACCTGTGGACATCATCCCCAAGCAGAACCAGCAGCAATGGCTACACCACCCACCACACCAGCATCTGAGCTTCTTCTGGGAGGCGTGTGCCATGATGGGTGAGCATGGGAAGCTAAGGACTATGGCACTGGCAAGTCTAGACCTGACACCTGGAATGGGCTCACTGAGGGACTTAGCCTCCTTGGGCCTCAGTTTCTTCATCAGTAAAATGGGGCTCCAGGCCTGCATTCAGATTATTTTACAGTCATCAGAGGACGCCTGAGGCAGGCGGGGCTTTCCCTCTGCCTCGGAAATCCTGTGCCTGGTCCTGTTCTTAACTACTCAGCTGCTGTCCGGGTCAGGACAGGGCTGGGCTCTTGGCAAACCTTCTCCGCTCCTTGTGCTGGTGATGTTGTGTTTAGTGAATTTCTTCCTGTTTTGGAGCCCAGAAAGGATTGTCCTGATGGCCTGAGCCATGCATTTTTCCTCATAGAAGAGCATGCGGGTGGGGAATAGTTTGCTCGTTTGCAGCCAGGTCGCCCCTGCTCCCCACCAGTCTGCAACCCACCACCCACAACATTGCTCCAATTCCTGCGGGCCAGGAGGCCGTGCCCAGGGGTGTGGACTGACGTCCATCAGAAGTCTGATTGAGGGTTAGGAAAAATCATTTGGGACGTGATGACAATCACAGGCACAGACCCTACACTTGCGGCTGCTGTTTCTTTTCATAGACTATTCCCAGGGGACCTCTGTCCTAAGCAGTTGCCAATCTCTGTTAAAAAGCTCCATGTTTCCCCATAGCTCTAGAAAATCTTAAAGGGGAAAATCCTCAAGCTTTGAGACATCTACTCCTTTTGCTATCCTCTATCTCATTCCATACTCTTCCAGAAGTTTTGCACATGTACACATATATGTATATGATATGCAAAAGTACCTCTCTCCATATATGTGTAGAGATAATACATGTATATGTGTGTACACACATACATATATATGTCTGTGTAAAATGAAATCATACTAATTAGCAGTCTTTTGTTGTCACTTAGTATATCATAAACAGCTTTTCTGATCACTGAGATTTTATTAAAAGGCTATAGTCTCAAGACCAAAAGCCAAATTCAGAGCCTGAATGGTCTTATATGATGGTGTCTCTTAGAGTAGGACTTCCCTATAGTTCAGATGGTAAAGAATCTGCCTGCAATGCAGGAGACCCAGGTTCGATCCCTGGGTCAGGAAGATCCCCTGGAGAAGGAAATGGCAACCCATTCCAGTATTGTTGCCTGGAGAATTCCATGGACAGAGGAGCCTGGTAGGCTCCAATCCATGAGGTTGCAAAGAGCTGGACACAACTAAGTGACTGATACACACACACACAGGAAGGGGCATAAATCCTTCAATCTTTCACTGGCCCTGGAGGCATCTGAGATTGTCATCCCGAGTTTTCTATTATAATTTAAAATTATTATCATCCCACCATCAGTTCAGTTCAATCACTCAGTCATGTCCAACTCTTTGCGACCCCATGGACTGCAGCATGCCAAGCTTCTCTGTCCATCACCAACTCTCGGAGCTTGCTCAAACTCACGTCTATAGAGTCGGTGATGCCATTCAACCATCTCATCCTCTGTCATCACCTTCTCCCCATGCCTTCAATCTTTCCCAGCATCAGAGTCTTTTCCAGTCAGTCAATTCTTTGCATCAGGTGGCCAAAGTATTGGAGCTTCAGCTTCAGCATCAGTCCTTCCAATGAACATTCAGGGCTGATTTCCTTTAGGATTGACTTGGTTTGATGGATTGACTTGATATGGTTTGATCCCACCATATCAATCAATATTTCTCAGTAGTAATTGGCATGTGGGACCAGCCACTTTCTGTTTTCTGAGACTCTTTTGTACATTGGAGGCAGAGTATCTCTGGTCCCACTCGCTCAATGTCAGGATGTCCCAGGTCAACATGACAACCAAAACTGACATGTATGGCCAGCCTGGGCCACCTGTGAAGGGTGAATGACGAGACCATCGCAGACTCTCTTCATTGACATGTCTCAGTAAGATGCCCTAGTTCACCTGGGGCAGTCTCAGGACTATGGCACTGGCAAGTCTAGACCTGACACCTGGAATGGGCTCACTGAGGGACTTAGCCTCCTTGGGCCTCAGTTTCTTCATCAGTAAAATGGGGCTCCAGGCCTGCATTCAGATTATTTTACAGTCATCAGAGGACGCCTGAGGCAGGCGGGGCTTTCCCTCTGCCTCGGAAATCCTGTGCCTGGTCCTGTTCTTAACTACTCAGCTGCTGTCCGGGT
Source organism: Cephalophus harveyi (assembly GCA_006410635.1). Lineage (NCBI taxonomy): Eukaryota > Metazoa > Chordata > Mammalia > Artiodactyla > Bovidae > Cephalophus > Cephalophus harveyi. The sequence continues at coordinate 197,603 of SJYT01034581.1, forward strand.
CAGGACAGGGCTGGGCTCTTGGCAAACCTTCTCCGCTCCTTGTGCTGGTGATGTTGTGTTTAGTGAATTTCTTCCTGTTTTGGAGCCCAGAAAGGATTGTCCTGATGGCCTGAGCCATGCATTTTTCCTCATAGAAGAGCATGCGGGTGGGGAATAGTTTGCTCGTTTGCAGCCAGGTCGCCCCTGCTCCCCACCAGTCTGCAACCCACCACCCACAACATTGCTCCAATTCCTGTGGGCCAGGAGGCCGTGCCCAGGGGTGTGGACTGACGTCCATCAGAAGTCTGATTGAGGGTTAGGAAAAATCATTTGGGACGTGATGACAATCACAGGCACAGACCCTACACTTGCGGCTGCTGTTTCTTTTCATAGACTATTCCCAGGGGACCTCTGTCCTAAGCAGTTGCCAATCTCTGTTAAAAAGCTCCATGTTTCCCCATAGCTCTAGAAAATCTTAAAGGGGAAAATCCTCAAGCTTTGAGACATCTACTCCTTTTGCTATCCTCTATCTCATTCCATACTCTTCCAGAAGTTTTGCACATGTACACATATATGTATATGATATGCAAAAGTACCTCTCTCCATATATGTGTAGAGATAATACATGTATATGTGTGTACACACATACATATATATGTCTGTGTAAAATGAAATCATACTAATTAGCAGTCTTTTGTTGTCACTTAGTATATCATAAACAGCTTTTCTGATCACTGAGATTTTATTAAAAGGCTATAGTCTCAAGACCAAAAGCCAAATTCAGAGCCTGAATGGTCTTATATGATGGTGTCTCTTAGAGTAGGACTTCCCTATAGTTCAGATGGTAAAGAATCTGCCTGCAATGCAGGAGACCCAGGTTCGATCCCTGGGTCAGGAAGATCCCCTGGAGAAGGAAATGGCAACCCATTCCAGTATTGTTGCCTGGAGAATTCCATGGACAGAGGAGCCTGGTAGGCTCCAATCCATGAGGTTGCAAAGAGCTGGACACAACTAAGTGACTGATACACACACACACAGGAAGGGGCATAAATCCTTCAATCTTTCACTGGCCCTGGAGGCATCTGAGATTGTCATCCCGAGTTTTCTATTATAATTTAAAATTATTATCATCCCACCATCAGTTCAGTTCAATCACTCAGTCATGTCCAACTCTTTGCGACCCCATGGACTGCAGCATGCCAAGCTTCTCTGTCCATCACCAACTCTCGGAGCTTGCTCAAACTCACGTCTATAGAGTCGGTGATGCCATTCAACCATCTCATCCTCTGTCATCACCTTCTCCCCATGCCTTCAATCTTTCCCAGCATCAGAGTCTTTTCCAGTCAGTCAATTCTTTGCATCAGGTGGCCAAAGTATTGGAGCTTCAGCTTCAGCATCAGTCCTTCCAATGAACATTCAGGGCTGATTTCCTTTAGGATTGACTTGGTTTGATGGATTGACTTGATATGGTTTGATCCCACCATATCAATCAATATTTCTCAGTAGTAATTGGCATGTGGGACCAGCCACTTTCTGTTTTCTGAGACTCTTTTGTACATTGGAGGCAGAGTATCTCTGGTCCCACTCGCTCAATGTCAGGATGTCCCAGGTCAACATGACAACCAAAACTGACATGTATGGCCAGCCTGGGCCACCTGTGAAGGGTGAATGACGAGACCATCGCAGACTCTCTTCATTGACATGTCTCAGTAAGATGCCCTAGTTCACCTGGGGCAGTCTCCGGAACTCTGGAGTCCAGACGTATTTATTAACAGCACCCACTCTCACTCTCTGAAGTAACCTTGATTGGATGATAAATGGCTACCCCCAAGTACAAGGCTCTACTTCAGAACTGGTTGGACTTGACAGGCTTCTGTCTGGGAGAATTGTGAAGTCGTGAAGTCGCTCAGTCGTGTCCAACTCTTCGTGACCCCATGGACTGTAGCCCACCAGGCTCCTCCATCCATGGGATTCTCCAGCAAGAGTACTGGAGTGGGTTGCCACTTCCTTCTCCAGGGGGATCCTCCCAACCCAGGGATCGAACCCGGGTCTCCCGCTTTGTGGGCAGACGCTTTACCGTCTGAGCCACCAGGGAATTCCCTGGGAGCGACTAGATGCTAAAGGCATTTGGCGTGTCTTCCTAGCGTTAACCTGTCTGTCTGACGGTGGACACTTCTGCAGGGCGCTGCCGTGGACAGCTTCAAGGCTAAAGTCATGGCATTCAGTGACCTGGGCATATATATATATATATATTTAAGTGAGCAGAGGAACGGCTTAAGGATAAGGCTTGGCTGGAAAGTCTGAATGTCTGGTGACCTCTTAGATTAAAGAAGACCTGGGGCGTTACAAAGAGGGAGAACCTCTTTCATCCACCCTCTGAGGGACCCCAAGCAACAAGACAGGCTGCATGTGTGGTATTAACATTTATTCTATGTATTGCATATCTGTTTCCAGGCTGCGTGTAGAAATGCGCTTTATGTGTGCTTGGTCGCTTCAGTAGTGTCTGACTCTGCAACCCATGGACTGTAGCCCGCCAGGCTCCGCTGTCCATGGGATTCTCCAGGCAAGAGTACTAGAGTGGGTCACCATTTCCTCCTCCAGGGGATCTTCCTGACCCAGGGATGGAGCCTGTGTCTCTTAAGTCAGCCGGGTTCTTTAGCGCCACCTGGGAAGCCATCTGTGCTTCATATCTAAAGATTAAGAATTTTTTCAAGACCCTCTTCAAGAACCATTTTTTGCCCGCTTAGGGGTAACAGCAGTTCTGTTGAGACTGTGTGACCAGGAGAGGTCTGTTGGGCTCCACATTTAGTAGATGGAGCCCAGGGGAGAGAAGGGAACAGAAGCTTAGGGTATGAAGGGCTTCTGGGTTATTTCACCCTCCCTACCTTGGAAACTTGCATTCCCCCGAGCATACCCACAGGTGGAGGGTCAGCTTGGCTTCGAAACCGTAGCCCTAAGCTTCACCCTGACTGGCTGGTGGATGGTGGGTCATGGATATCACTACGGCAAGAGGCAGAACCAGGACTTGGGGCTCCCAGTCCTGGGTCGGAATGCTTTCTTGGGTCCTTTACGTCTCCCTTTGGATTTCCTCCTAAGATGTTTAAACCTTCACTCTCCCATTTACATCTAAAAGATGCAATAGGTTAGGAGGGACCAGATGTCTCAGAGAGAAGGCTCCCTGAGGCTACAGGAGATGCAAGCTCAATAGTCGCTTAGAAAACAAGCCCAATGGACTGAAACTCTTCTCTTCTGTGGGCTGGTTGGAGAAGTAGGTTCCGTCAAGAACCTTCTAGGTAACCCTTTCACGTGCGGACATTTCATTCACTCAGGGCTGAGGAGAGGTTCTCCCCCAGGAACTACGCCCAGGCAGCAGCTGGTTATCTGGGCCATGGAAGAAGATTCATCCCAAACCTCTGACTGCAAAGGGGCTGGGCCGAGGGTAACTTTAGCCTAACGCTATTTTCAGGTGAAACCTAAGTGTTTACAGCCGGCCCTGTGCAGGAAACGTGTCCTCTGTTGAAAGCCATGGTTCTCGCTACAATTCATGCTCAATTTATGGCCTTTTATGGATTGGCGCTCCTTTAAAGAGACCTCTCAACTATTCCTGTGGGCAGCTCTGTGTATCGACACATGATTCTCTCTGTCAGTTATGCGTGAATCACAGGCATTACTACCATCTGGGAGCCCACAGAAACGTTTCACGGGGTGCCGTCTTTCCTGCCCTCAGACTTCTGCAACGTCCTTCCTGATCTTGCTCATCTGATCTCAGCTCAGATTCACAGTTTCCACTAGGAATGATGTATTGCTGCTGCTGCTAAGTCGCCTCAGTCGTGTCCAACTCTGTGCGACCCCATAGACAGCATCCCGCGAGGCTCCTCTGTCCCTGGGATTCTCCAGGCAAGAACACTGGAGTGGGTTGCCATTGCCTTCTCCAATGCATGAAAGTGAAAAGTGAAAGTGAAGTGGCTCAGTCGTGTCCGACTCTTAGCGACCCCATGGACTGCAGCCCACCAGGCTCCTCCGTCCATGGGATTTTCCAGGCAAGAGTACTGGAGTGGGGTGCCATTGCCTTCTCCGTGATGGATTGCTACTGGATTTTAAAAATTAAAAATATTCAGAACCTATGTAGCAAGAAGCACTTTGTGGGAATCAGTATGTGCTAATATCAATTTAAATAGTAATATTATTTACTGGGTTCTGTGTACCAGGTCTGTGCTGAGCCCTTCAATGGACTAACTCATTTAATTCTCATGAATACATCGTGATATGTATGTTAGTCACCCAGTCGTGTTCAACTCTCTGAGACCCCATGGACTGTAACCAGCCAGTTTCCCCTATCCCTGGAATTCTCCAGGCAAGAATACTGGAGTGGGTAGTTATTCCCTTCTCCAGGAGATTTTTCTGACCCAGGGATTGAACCTGGGTCTCCCACATTGCAGGCAGATTCTTTACCATCTGAGCCACCAGGGAAGTCCACATTGTGATATATATTATTAATTTCCTCATGTCCCAGAGGATAAGACTCTGGCTCAGAAAGGTTAAGTAACTTGACGTCACCAGTCAGAATAGCCATCATCAAAAAGTCTACAAATAATAAGTGGTGGAGAAGGTATGGTGAAAAAGGAACCCTCTACACACTGTCGGTGGGAATATAAACTGGTGTGCCACTATGGAAAACAATATGGAGGGTCCTCACAAAACTAAAAACAGAACTACCATATGACCCCGCAATCCCATTCCTGGGCATATGTCTGGAGAAAACCATAATTTGAGAAGACACATGCACCTCAGTGTTCCCAGAACTATTTACAATAGCCAGGACATGGAAGCAACCTAAACATCTATTGACAGATGAATGGATAAAGAAGACGCGGTCCATGTATACAATGGAGTATTACTCAGCTATCAACTGGGATGAAATAATGCCATTTGGAGCAACATGGACGGATCTGGAGATGACCATACAAAGAGAAGCAAGTCAGACAGAGAAAGACAAATAAGAGTCACTTATAAGTGCAATCTGAAATATGACTGAGAGTTCCCTGTGGTCCAGTGGTTGAGAATCTGCCTGTTGACGCAGAGGATACAGGTTTGATCCCTGGTTTGGGAAGATCGCACACGCCACGGGGTAACTAAGCGAAGGTCGTGTGCTCTAGAGCCCATGCTCCACAATAAAGGAAACCACAATGGAGATGCCTGAGCATTGCAACTAGAAAGTAGCTCCTGCTCGCTGCAACTAGAGAAAGCCTGTGCATAGCAACAAAGACCCTACATAGCCAAAAACAATAGGTATTTTTTTTAAAGGATAAAAAATGACACAATTAACTTATCTACAAAACAGACTCTCCGACATAGGAAAAAACTTGTGGTTACCAAAGGGAAGTGGGCACAGAGGAATAAATTAGGAGTTTGGGATCAGCATATACGTGGTGAAAGTGAAGTCGCTCAGTCGTGTCCGACTCTTTGAGACCCCGTGGACCCCAGGCTCCTCTGTCCATGGGATTTTCTAGGCAAGAGTACTGGAGTGGCCATTTCCTTCTCCAGGGAGTCTTCCTGACTGAGTGGGTTGCCATTTCCTTCTCCAAGGAGTCTTCGTGACCCAGGGATTGAACCCAGGTTTCCCGCATTGTAGACAGACGCTTTACTGTCTGAACCACCTGGGAAGTCCATATACATGGTACTATATATAAAATAGGCAAATAAGGACAAGGTGGAGCCCAGGGAACTACACTCACTCTCTTATAATAACCTATAATGGGAAAGAATCTGAAAGGTATATGTGTATATACATAACTGAACCACTTTCTCATACCCCTGAAACTAACACAACATTGTAAATCAACCATAGTTCAAATTAAAAAATAAGAGTACACAGCCACTGAATAGCCGAGCGAAGATGCAAATTTGGATCGATCTGATGCAGAGCCTAAGTTCTTAACCACAGGGATATATGGGCTCAGAGAACTTGTGGGAAGAGAACCCCATTACCTGTTTTCTGTGAGACACACACACTCCCAGTGCCTCTGCTTACCAGGCACGCAGTTTGGGGTCACAATGACATCACCGCCTGAATGTCTGAAGGTCAAGATGTGAGTAGCTACAACGGCCCACCTGTATTGTTTATCATGAAGATTGAATGCTACTCTGTGCATGACTAAGGTTTATATAATTGTAGGTTGTGAAGGCTTTCATAAAAGAGGGCTGTTACGCATATGCACACACCTGTCTCTACACGCTTATTATATACAACACATGCATAGACATGCATACAAGAGTAACCAGAAGGGGCCTAAGAGATCGTCTGTACTTTACAAGTGAGGATGGTGAGGTTTGGTAAAAGATTTCTGTGTACTTTTCCAGGGGCTGGCAAAATGACACCAAGGCTTAGGGAACAAATGACTGGAGGGGAGGCAAGGGCCCACAGAATTGTCACACTGAAATGGAACATCGGAAAGCCTGGCTCACTCGGTGGTAGGAACCCCAGTCCAAACCGGGAGGGGAGCCGACTGGAACCAGAGAGACCATCCAGATGATGGGGTGACGATGGAGTGGGCAGGAAGGGGAGGTTCCAGGTGGCAGGACAATGCTACCTGCTTTTAGGGGAGAGTGTTCAGAAAAGCTTTACCCTGAGGTGACCTGATACTGTTTCTTCCTTATGCGTCCCCATACTGTTCATTCCCAAATTGGGAACTTCGGTTTAACAGAGACACACTACTATGCATAAGAGATCAACAAAGACCTACCTACTATATAACACAGGGAAACATATTCAATACCTTGCAATAATCTATAATGAAAAGAATCTGAAATATATACATACATATGAATATATATGTAAAATGGAATCACTTTGCTGTACACCTGAAACATTGTAAATCAACTATATGTCAATAATAAAAAGTAGATAGGATAATTTGAGACAGAGGTGGGCGTCAGGAAGAATCAAGCAGGAGAGAGGGGAGAGGAGACAGTGCGGTGGGGGGAGGCCAGAGATGAGATGCCTGAGGATGCCTGAGGATGCAGCGATGAGAAAGACCCAGGCGCCAGCGGAGTTTGGGAATGTGTGTTCTGCCACTTTCCTCAGAGGTCCCGCTGACCCCACACTCATCAGGAGCAGCAGGGAAGGGTGTTCCACAGCTGCCCACTGAGGGGCAACCGGGCTTCACTATGCTCAGGGAGGCTGGTCTGAGAGTATATATTTGACATCTGACCGGGAGGCTGGACTTGGCAGTGTCCTGAGGGCGGCCCCGCAGTCTCCCAAGACTAGGAAGTGGTTGAGGAGGGAGCCGGAATTGAGTCCATTGGTCTCAGGTTGGAAAGACCAAGGTGAGGGGTTTGATTACTAAAAGGGCTGGGAATCATCTGGTCCTTACAGAAGTGACTCCTTGGCCAGATTCCATACAAGTCTCATCCACGATGCCCCCTACACTCCACATCTGCCCATTCCTTCTTCAGAGGTCCAGTGGACCCCACACTCATCTTACCCTACCTTCCTGCCAATGCCTGGTCCCAGACCAAACGAGATGAGAAGGCACCGACAAGCAATCCAAGTCCACAGCTGACAAAACAGCCCACGGCACACGTCCTGTGCCCAGATGGATGGGGACCGGGGGTCAACTGTGTCATCTGTCCCCACGAAGAGAGCATGTTATTACAGTAATCACAGGGTCCTGGGCTTTACTGGGAACCAAAAATAGACATATGTGGCTTCTGGGGACAGGCACCAACATTCCTTTGGCTTCCTTTGCTATGTGATTTTTTTTTTTTTTTTGGACAAATCATTGCCATGATTAGTGAAAAAAAAGTGTGTGTGTTGGGGGGTGGGGCAGGCTGCCAAAGGCTGTGCTGCCTCAGGGCGTTTCTGGAAGGGCGTGTGCATTTGACCTGAGCTACTGTTACACACGTCCTGTTCACGGTGCTGTTCTCCATGGTCACGTGTGACCACAAAGGACTCAGAAGAGGCAGCCCCGCTGTGTCCTCTNAAAGGCTGTGCTGCCTCAGGGCGTTTCTGGAAGGGCGTGTGCATTTGACCTGAGCTACTGTTACACACGTCCTGTTCACGGTGCTGTTCTCCATGGTCACGTGTGACCACAAAGGACTCAGAAGAGGCAGCCCCGCTGTGTCCTCTGTGCCAGCTTTTTGTATTTCCAGGCTCTCTGCATCTCCTAATGAGGCACTGCACATGCCAGCCCAGCCTGGTGGGCCCATGAGGCCTTTTCCCTGGAGAAGAAATTGGTGAGAGGTTCAGGAGGAGAGGAGGAATTAGCATTTACTGAGCTCCTGCGGTGTGCTCCCGTGAGCCAGATGCTTTGGCTGACACGTGGCAAAATCTGTGAAGAACCGAAGGCTCTGCAGAAAGAAGTCAAGCAGGGAGCTGGAATCTGGGCTCAAGTCTTTTCATTCCAAACCCATGTTCTTCCAGCATCATCTCAGAATAAAATTAATCCAAGGCCAATCAAAGGATGTGTAGCACTTTGTGCTCGGCAGGTGCCTTGAGATACAGTGGTGGGACGTGGTGTGTCTGGTGGGACATGGTGGGACATGGGGCACGGTGTCTGTCTGGGCATTGAGAGTAGAGGGTGAGTGGTGGGAGGAGATGGAACAGAGAAGTGGTCAGAACAGTACTGGGTGCCGTCAGTACTTGGAGGATTCAGAGGAGCCGGTGAGGAAGGGGTGGTGGGTCCAGATCTGTGTCCTACAAGCTCTGCTCCAACTGTAGTGTGGGGGCTGGGCTGAGGGGAGAACTATCTCAGTAACACAGGCAAGAAGTCATCAGGGCTTCCTGAGGTATGGCTTGCGCTGGCTTCGGGTTTAGAAATACAGGACTGCGGGTGACTCGATGAGGCACGGACAGGGACAGGCGCTGTGAGCCCGGGCTGGGGCAATGGTTCCGAGTCACGTGCATCAGAGGCCAGCCTTCGTCAATGGAAGCAGAAGAGAGTTTGATGGAAAGAATCCTGAGCAGCTAGAAAATCAGCTGGAAGGCAGATGCCTGAGCTGGGGGATAAGCAGCCTGGAATCACGTGGCAGGAGGAGGCTGGGGGAACTCCTGCTGCCCCCACTGAACCCTGGGTGGCATCGCTGCCACCTCTGCATCACAAACTTCACCTGCAGCAGAGAGGGAGAGGAGGAACTAAACCATTCCTGCTTCCAGCTCCGGAGTCAAGGCCCAGCGTGGGCACAGCACTGAGGGCTCCTGCAGGTGGCTTGTGCCCTGGCTGCAAAGGCTGCTGGAAACTCCAGTTTTTGTCATNATCACAAACTTCACCTGCAGCAGAGAGGGAGAGGAGGAACTAAACCATTCCTGCTTCCAGCTCCGGAGTCAAGGCCCAGTGTGGGCACAGCACTGAGGGCTCCTGCAGGTGGCTTGTGCCCTGGCTGCAAAGGCTGCTGGAAACTCTAGTTTTTGTCATCCTCTACAATGGGCGCCAGGGATCCAGGACAATGAGAGCTCAAAGTAGGGGACTCCTCGACTTAAAAAGGCGGTTGAGACACTGGATGGCCAGAGAACATGATCGGAATTCACTAACATAGCTTTAGCCGAGAATTGAGAAACCTGGGGATAAAATGGAGAAATTGGTGCCAATGATAAAATATTCTCTAACAGGTATTGAGTGATTGCTCTGTGTGCTAGGTGCTCTAAATGCAGAATCTCATTTAATCCTCATGACAAATCCCCTGGCAATCATGAATATTATATCAATTTTACAACAGAGCCAAATGTATTACAGAAACATCCCTGCACATGCCTAGCAGGTGGCCAGACTGAGATTCTAGCTCAGGCTGCCCATCTTCAGAAACTGTAGTCACACCTCCATCAAAGAGGGAGGCAGAGCGCTGTAACCAGCTTGTCCCTATGCCTCACTGTTCACGGGGGAAATTATGCCACATAAATTGCTCACTGGAATTCCAGGCTTTTGCAAGGCCCATCTCAAGGTTCTCCTGGGAGTATCCAAGAACAGTTCAGTGGGCTTATGAGTCAGACCAGGATATTGGTGGTGACTGGTTGTCAGCATCCTTTGCCAAGCTCGGACTTGCTGTGGGCACTGCTGGCCACATGTAGAAATTCCAGTGCTCCCATCCAGGCTTATGGTGAGTGGACACTCTCCGGAAGCCTCTCATTTTTTTAAAAAATTGAAGTGTACTTGCTTTACAACCTGTGTTACTTTCAGGTGTACAGCAAAGTGACTCAGTTATACATATCTTGCTGTTTAATCGCTAAGTCTTATCTGACTCTTTGTGACCCCATGGACTGCAGGATGCCAGGCTTCCCTGTTCACCACCAACTCCCAGAGCTTGCTCAAACTCACGTCCATTGAGTCAGTGATGCCATCCAGCCATCTCATCCTCTGTCGTCCCCTTCTCCTCCCGCCGTCAATCTTTCCCAGCATCAGGGTCTTTTCCAGTGAGTCGGCTCTTGGCATCATGTGGCCAAAGTATTGGCGCTCCGGCTTTAGCATCAGTCCTTCCAGTGAATAATCAGAGTTGATTTCCTTTAGGATGGAGTAATTTGATCTCCTTGCTGTCCAAGGGACTCTCACACATATATATGTGTATCTTTTTTCAGATTCTTTTCCATTACAAATTATTACAAGATATTGAATGTAGCTCCCAGGGCTCCACAGCAGCCCAGGAAAGGACTTCAGAAGCAGATGTCTGCAGCTCACTCCAGCCCTTGCAGCCCCAGACTGTGTGAAGAGAGAAGAGGAGCAGCTCCCTGGGCTGCCCTCTGTGACAGGGGACATGGGGATGTGCAGCAAGGCTACTTGCTCTAATTTTAGTGGTGGTGTGTGTTGGGGGGGAGGGGTGGCAAGTTTAGTTACTCCTCTGTCACAGCCACCTCAAGTCATTCTCCTCCCCTCTCAACCTCATGTTCATTCATTCAATCAGTCAGCAACAAATATTCATTGTGGACTGATTATCTATAAGATAATCATATCTATGGAATCTCTTTATCTTGGTTTGGGTCTCCCTGCAAGCAGGGTTGAGACAGGGACTTAGGTGTGGGTAGTTAATTTGGAAAGTGACCCCAGGAAGTCACCTTTGGCCACCTGATGCCACGAGCTGATTCGTTGGAAAAGACCCTGATGCTGGGAAAGACTGAAGGCAGGACGAGAAGGGGGTGACAGAGGATGAGATGGTTGGATGGCATCATCAACTCAATGGACGTGAGTTTGAGCAACCCCGTCTCCCCCTGTTGGAGCGCTTCCCATGGTGAAGGACAGGGAAGCCTGGCACGCTGCAGTCCATGGGGTCACAAAGAGTCAGACACAACTGAGCAACGGACCAAAGCAATCCAGGAAGCAGGGGTGAAGGGGCAGGAGGATGAGCTGGGAAGGAGGGAAGGCCCAACACGAGGGTATGTTATCAGGGTCTGAGAAGTGTGCAGAACCCCCCACCCCTCCAGAACTGTCTTCCTGAAGGGGCGGGGGCAGGAGCATTTATCCACAGCTGCAACGCCGCCCCCCCCATTGGAGAGCTGCCCAGAGTGGGAGCCAGGTACTAGGGGCCACCTGCCCTGCCCTGCCCTTCAGAAGGCTGAGTCGGCTCCTGCAGCTTCAGTGGGTCTCAGGGGCAGAGAGCGTCAAATCTGGACACACAGCTGAAGGGTCTCATCCAAGGAGAAAGCCCCCCACTACAGTGGACTGAAATTCGGGGTGAGACAAGGGGCCTTGATGTGGCACCCAAAACATTTGCTACACTTCCCTATAAGATTGTTACTGGTTAACTTGAGTTGACTTATGCATGATGCTTAGAACAATACCTGGTCCCAGTAAGGCTGTGTATGGGATTATTCTTTTGTGTGATAATTGCAACATGCTTGGCACTTCTCTGGCCTCTATGGATAAGCCTTATGGGACTTACCTTCAAGTCGCAAAACATGCCTTGTTTATGTATCAGAACTCTGGCATTGTTCAAATTCCTTTACCAGGAGGTTCTTAGCCCCCAGGTAAACGGGTCACCTGAGGATGGTGGGATGACAAGGCCCCACCTGCCTGTCTGTCTTATGTATCTATGTTCTATCTTCCCCCGCCACCCGCCCCGGCTTTACAGAGGCCTATGCTTCACGCCCTGCTGCTCATGCTCAGGATTTGGACAAGGATTTGAGAGCTAAAAGTTTGAATCCTGGATGTAAAACAATCAACCCAAGTTTTCCACCTTCTGAATTATATCCTGATGGGAAGAGAAGACAGCTGGAGATGAAAGTCACTTGGCTTTTTAATAATTGATGGATAAGAGATTGCAGTGTGTGTAAAAACGTACTAAGAGTGGTTCAGGCAGAAGACACCACTTCCTGACCCCTGAGGCTGGCCTGCCCTTAGCTAATCCGATGAGCTAATCCTTTCACTAAGGGCTTCCCAGGAGGCGCCAGTGGTAAATAACCCACCTGCCAACACGGAGACATTAGAGATGGGGGTTTGATCCCTGGGTCAGGAAGACCCTCTGGAGGAGGGTATAGCAACCCACTACAGTGTTCTTGAGAACACTGGACAGAGAATCCCATGGACAGAGGAGCCTGGTGGGCTATAGTCCATAGGGTCGCAAAGAGTCAGACCCGAATGAGGTGACTTAGCACACACGTGCAGTCCTTTCACATAGGGGAGGCCCAGAGACTGTGCTACCAGGCCAACAAATGCACCATTTCACTGGAGCCTTCTGAAGGCCAATCCGGTTTAGCCAGTGCTCACCCGCCCAAGCAAGCTGACCTGCCTCCAGACCCAAATAGGAACGTCCTGTCCTCCTCCTCCTGCTTGTTTCCCACCTGAAAAGTTCAAGTGAAGTCACTCAGTTGTGTCCAACTCTTTGCAACCCCATGGGCTGGAGCCTACCAGGCCCCTCCATCCATGGGATTTTCCAGGCAAGAGTACTGGAGTGGGGTGCCATCACCTTCTCCAGGGGATCTTCCTGACCCAGGGATCAAACCCGGGGCTCCCGCATTGTAGATGCTTTTACCGTCTGAGCCACCCCATACGAGTCCCTAAGATACAACCCTCAATATGGCTCCGTGAGGACTGTCTTGGCCACCTTCCTGCTGGCGGCCTCCTCGGGTTGCAGCAGTTTCTGGCTTCGCAGGGCTCCCCCTTCCCCTGAGCCCTGTAACAACACAGCCAGTCATTATTCCTGCAGTCCCAGCTGTAGCCTTCTCTAGCTCCATCTCAGCTCTCACAAGGAGGAGCTGGTGAGGGCTCGCCATGGCAAGAGCCAGAATTCACTTACTTTTCCAATTTTAATATATGGCTATGAAAACTTGCTTCTATCGGTCTATAATTTTCTAGTCACAGTCTCAAGATCCAGAAAGCTCTGTAAAGCAAAAGCTGAGTATAATCCCTGGATGGGGGGGAATGCATGTCTTCAAGGGTAGGGCCCCAGCTACGTACTGATAAGAAAGTGGCCAAGTCTCCTAGTTCACTTCCAGGCTGTTTATAATGTCCTTCTCCAGACATGGTCAAACTCAATGGGCTGGGCTCTAGGAATTAACTATACCTCCAGGGTACTTCTCTAGTGGTCCAGTGGGTAAAACTCTGTGCTCCCAATGCACAGGGCCCAGATTCAACTCCTGGTCAGGGAGCTAGATCTCACACGCCTCAACTAAAGGCCCCACAAGCCGCAATGAAGATCAAGGAGCCCTCAAGCCTCAAATAAGACGTGGTCAGCCAAATAGATAAAAAAATATTTAAGAAAAATAATAAGTATACTTCCATTCAATGGTGAACTAGTAAATGTTTAATCATGGGGTTGCAAAGAGTCAGACACGACTGAGCGACTGAACTGAACTGATGTAGCATTTGCCAAGGTCCACAGCAACAGACTGACTTCAAGCTAGCAGCGGGCAGAGCTACGCACAGAGGTCCTCCTGACCACCGTGGGGGGGTCTCCTGAACTCAGTACCATCAAGCCACATCCTGCCTCTCTGAGACTACATCCAGATGTCCTGATGGGAGCTGTGAGCTGTTCCCAGACTTCTTAGTAGCACGTTTACCAGGTTAGTCATTGCCATCGAACATGAACTTTTCAGTTAAATTCTTGGGGAAAGGTCTCATTTTCAATTTCTTAAAGAACACTTCATTTTTGCTGCCAGCCACCATCAACGAAGGGCTTCCAGATGCCACTAGTGGTAAAGAACCTGCCTGCCAGTGCAGGCAGACATAAGAGATGTGTGTTCGATCCCTGGGTCGGGAAGATCCCCTGGAGGAGGGCATGGCAACCCACTCCATTATTCTTCCCTGGAGAATCCCCATGGACAGAGGAGCTGGCGGGCTATGGTCTATAGGGTTGCAAAGAGTTGGACATGACTAAAGTGACTTAGCAGGCACGTAGCACCACCAACTAACACAGCGGTCAGGTGCCCATTATAGCGACTAGGAATCTGATGGGCTCAAGAAACCAAAAGTGAATTTTCTTTTCATAGTGTCTTAAGTCTGGAGTTTTGTGGAAAAAAAAATTATAGAGTGAGTTATAGGGTCTGCGGTGGACTGAGAAACACCATGGAGAGCACCCAATGTATTAGTATGGAAGAATCTTCTGGAACACCCTCCTCCCCTCCCCCTGCGTCGATTCGCTGTCTTGCCCAATATAAAATGACAGGGGAAAAGAAAAAAAAAAAAAATCTGAGTTGCTTAGTTGTTACTAGGCATTCCCCCCCAGGATGCAGGGGGAGATAGGTCAATACAATTCTGAATTAGGGCAACAACAACCCACAGAAACTCCGTCTTGAGGATTTATAGGAAAACCAAAGCACACTTATAGTTGCACTGGCCGGTGGGGGAGACCCATTAGTTCCCAGCACTGGGCTATTTAAGATGAAATGTCTGGGATATGGATGTTGTTTTCTGGGAAGAATAATCTACTCTGAGGTCGTCAAAATCAATAGGGCACTTTGAAGGCTGGCTCAAGCCATTATTGGTGATGCTTTGGTTGTGTTTGCGAATCAACCATTCAACAGAAATAGGACCATTTCGCAGTTCCCATGGAGGGCCCTGTCAGTCCCGCAGTGAAGCCTCTCCATTCACTGAAAGTACTGGCGTCTCCCAGGGGCTTGGGGAGCCTGAGGGCGCCTGGTAGGTGAAACCAGCACAAAAGATGGAGCCTGAAGCTTCCAGGGTGAGTTTGCTTGGGACTGAGGAGTTTCCTGGGATGCTGAACTTGTAGTGCCAAAACCAGGACGAGGAGAAGATGGGACAAATGGAGAGAGTAGCATAGAAACATATACATGAAACAGACAGTGGGCACTTGTTGTCTGTGAAATAGACAGTCAGTGGAAATCTGCAGTATGACACAGAGAGCCCAATCTGATGCTCTGCGACATCCTAGAGGAGGAGGATGGGGTGGGAGACGGGAGGGAGGCTCAGGAGGGAGGGGGCATGTGTACACCTGAGGCTGATTCATGCTGATGCATGACAGAAACCAACACAGTATTGTAAAACAAGTATCCTCCCATTAAACACAAATTAAAAAAAATAAAAACACAATATTGTAAAGCAATTATCCTCTAATTAAAAAAAAAAAAGGACAGTCCTGTCAAACCCTAAGCAGTAGTTCTCAACTGGACCTGATGCTGCCCCCACACAGGGCTCCCAGATAAAATCCAGGATTCCCTATTACATCTGGACTCCACATCAACAACGAATAATTTTGTAAAGACACATATATCCCAGTGTTCACTGCAGCACTATTTACAAGAGCCAGGACATGGAAGCAACTTAAAAGTCCATCAACAGATAAATGGATAAAGCTGTGGTACATATATACAAAGGAATATTACTCAGCCATAAAAAGGAAAGAAATTGGGTCATTTTCAGTGATGTGGATGAACCCAGAGTCTGTCACACAGTGAAGAAAGTCAGAAAGAGAAAAACAATATCGTATACTAACACATGCATGTGGAACCCAGAAAAATGGTACAGACAAATCTATTTGCAGGGCAGGAACAGAGAACAGACTCGTGGAGCCAGTGGGGGGAGGAGAGGGTGGGATGAACTGAGAGAGTAGCCTGGACATATATACACCACCATGTGCAAGACAGACAGCTAGCTAGCGGGAAGCCGCTGCAGCACAGGGCGCGCAGCTTGGACGGAACTCTGTGATGACCGAGAGGGGTGGGGTGGGGTGAGTGGAAAGGAGGCTCAAAGGGAGGGGTCATGTGCATATGTACAGCCGATTCACTTCATTGTACAGCAGAAGCTAACGCAACGTTGTAAAGCAACTACACTCCAATATTTAAAAAATTTTACTGAATACCTTTTTAGTATAAGTATGTCCCAAATATTAAAATAAAATGAGCACTTGCTTATCTGAAATTCACATATAACTAGGCGTCCTTTTTGTTTCTTTCCTTCTCCTGTCCCTCCTGCCTCCCTTCTTCCCTTCCTCTTCCCTAAAGCTGGCAAGCCTACTCACAGGGGGCATGTGGCAACCACTGGAGATATTTCTGGTTGTGATAAGCACAAGTGGTGGGACGGGGGGCACTGCCACCAGTATCGAGTAGTGAGGGGTGCTGCCACCCTTCCAGGGCAGGCGGCAGCTCCTGGTTACAAGGAATTATCTGGCTCCAAGCGTGGAGTGCAGAAACTGAGAAAGGCAACCTCGCTTCAGCCGAGCACCCACGTCTTCTTGGGAGAAGACCGAAGGAATGATACAGGCGCCTCTGCTTCACACACACACACAGAAAAATGGAATAAAAGTTCCTGACTTTGAATGCTTTTAGTCCAACAGTCGCACAGCCACTGACGGCTAAGAAGTGGCCAGAAAAAGGCTCTTCCCTTGCAAGGGTCCCCCCACTTCCTCAAGGAGAGCCAGGCAGGGTGCGCGCCGCACAGCAGCGCCGATAAAAGCGCTATCGCTGAGGTCTCCGGGGCGCTTCCATCTCCCCGGACTTTTACGGTGACATTTCCTGGTACTCCTGAAGCTTGTTCTTGGCTTTGAACACAAGGCTTCAGAATGTCTTCATTGTTTTACCTACACCGGTACTGGCAGCGCCTGGAGTTTTCCTGAAGGAAACTGTAGCAGCAGGAATTTTCTGTAACACTGTAATAAGGGGGCTTTATCCTTTCAAAAATACATCCTTTCTCCTTGTTGCCAGCTCTCCCACAGCCCTGTGAAAAATGTAGCTGAGGAGTTACTGGGGCGTTTTTATGTTTCTCCTGTCTCCCTGTGTTCATAGCAAGCAACAGAAGGCAATTATTCTGGAGTTCGCGCTTCGGCTCGCTGGCTTGAAGGAAGGAAGGAAGGAACTAAAATGGCACCTAGGTGTTCATCTCTCGATTGTGTGAGACGTGAAAGGGAAACAGTGACATCTGCTCAAGAGGAACCGGTGAATCTGACCACCCCCGGGACCTCAAGTGAGTGAAATTACTCTTTTATGGGTGCAGAACTTGGGCAAGATGAAGAGGTTCTGAAGATGGATGGTTGTACAACAGTATGATTGTACTTAATGCCACAAAACTGCATGCTCCCAAGTGGTGAAAATGCTGAACTCTGTGTTATAGATGGGGGTGGTTGTGGATTAGTTGTTCAGTCATGTCCAACTCTTTTGTGACACCATGACTGTAGCCCGCCAGGTTCCTCTGTCCATGGGATTTCCCAGGCAAGCATACTGGAGTGGGTTGCCATTCCCTTCTCCAGGGGATCTTCCTGACCCTGCTTCTCCTGCATTGCCCGTGGTTTCTTTACCACTCAGGAAGTTATGTACAACCAACCACAGTTTTATAAAAGGAATTGTTGGTATGGTATTCAGCTAAGCATAGAGTAAGTCTTCAGTAACGCTTGCTGATTGACTGTTAGTCTAAGGTTGATCTGGGTGTAACCTAACTGCATGTTTTCTCCCAATAAGCTTGTCAGGTGCCTTGTCATCCAGCATCATTATCCTTAAAGGAAAGTGGACATGGCCTACCTACTCTTCACTTCAGCAATCATATGAAGATAAGTCTCTACCCTCTTGGAGGAGCGTGCTAAGTCAATTCAGTCATGTCCAACTCTTTGCAACCCTATGGACTGTAGATCACCAGGCTCCTCTGTCCATGGGATTCTCCATGGCAAGGATACTGGAGTGGGTTACCACACCCTCCTCCAGGGGATCTTCCTAACCCAGGGATCAAACCTGCGTCTCTTATGCTTCCCTTCATTGGCAGGTGGGTTCTTTACCACTAGCGCCACCTGAGAAGCCCACTGGAAGAGCAGCAGCTAAATTTAAGGCCTTGATTCGACTCCTGGGGCAGATGAGATTGCACTAGAAGGAATCCCAGTGGCCTCGCCTGTGATCCGCTTTGGACTGGTGAGTGATCTATTCTGGACCAGTGATACCCAAGGAGAACGTGGCTGCAGGTTCTGTGAAAGTTCTTAGAGAAGGAGGGCAGCCACGTGGCTCCTGACAGCCACCTCCAGAACAGAGGGGGTCCAAGCATAGCATGGAGCTGATCTGCAGGGGGCTGAGAGCAAAGGCACACAGAGCCTGGGCCCGCTCCTCCTCCACAGGCACTGCTGTCTCCACTCCTCAAGCCACCCACCTCTGACTTCCAGTCTGTACGCAGGGGAGGTTTCTTGTATTCTAAAGCCAACTGGAGCTGGCTTTTCTGTCACCTGCAGCTGGAAGCAGGGCTGATCCCCGTGAAGCTAAATAAACATAAGCTTTATATCTCTCTGCTTACACGGGCCCTTCCAATGTTCCCAGAGGGCCCAACGAAGCATCCCCATGCTTTTGTAAAAATTTGCAAAGGTCAGATATTTTAAGAAAGAAAGTGTAAGAAAGTGTTAGTTGCTCAGTCATGTCTGACTCTTTGAGACCCCGTGGCCTGTAGCCCGCCAGACTCCCCTGTACATGGGGATTCTCCAGGCAAGAATACTGGAGTGGGTTGCTATGCCTTCTTCCTCCAGGGGATCTTCCCAACTCAGGGATCGAACCCAGGTCTCCCGCATTGTGGGCAGATTCTTTACCAACTGAGCCACAAGGGAAGCCCAAGAATACTGGAGTGGGGGAGCCTATCCCTTCTCCAGGGGATCTTCCTGACCCAGGGATCCAACCCAGGTCTCCTGCATGACAGGCAGATTCTTTACCAACTGGGCCGCCAGGACAGTCCTTTTATATTTTAACTGCAATGTTTGAGACCACTGCCTCTCTGCCTGGATGTCCGTGTGTCAGGTTGCTTGGGACGGTTGGTGCTATTGAGGCAGCCTGGGGAGTTCAGGGATCGGAGAAGGGGGGATGGAAGGCCTTGGCTCAGGGTTACTTCGTGGTTTAGCCAAGAATTCTCTTACCTTCCCCTGAGCTGACTTACCTGGTTTAACAACTTGCAACCCGCTATGTGCACCTATGTGAAGCTAAGCCTACAACCAAGGGCTTACGAACCACGGGGTCGTCTGGATGCACCTTTATGTCCTGGCTCTGCGCTCTGTGTGGTTTGGGGCCACAGATACACCCCTTTTCTCATCCATAAAAACAGGACTCACTTCACAGAACCATGGTAAGGATAAAATCATGCAAAGACCTTGGCATAAACTAACCGCTCACATAGTGAGAGACATTAAGGTACTGGATCTGGCCCTTAAAAGGATGACTCAGTACCTTCAAAGCCTCATTCCACGGATTACAGAGTCAAAGTCTTTCTCAAATACCCTAGTGTCTTCTGTTTTTTTTCCAGGTATCAGTTAAGGGGAGGCCAGGAAGATAATGGTTGAGGCCAAACAAGGACATGTGTGGGTGAAGCGTGGCCAGAGGGGAGGGTGTGGTCTGTGACAAAGCAGTGAGGGGAGGCCCTGCCAGGGAGCAGCATCTCTGCTCCAGCCAAGCGTTGCCAGGCAGTGGAGGTTGCGGGATGCCAGTATTTTCAAGAAAAGCCAGAAAATCCGATTTTTTTTTTCCCCTGAAATTCTCCAGATTTTTAAAACTCTTCAAGTAATTAAAAAAAAAAAAAAAGTTAAACCCTGATCAGCCCAAACAAAATAGAAGTCAGGGCTGAATTTGGCACAGCTCCCCAGTTGCTACACTTGCTTTGAAGTCTGGAGGTCAGTCTGTGAGTTCCAAATGCCAAGGCCACCTGGCCTCTGTCCCTGCTCTCTGTCCCTGCATGTCTCCACCCAGCCTCTTGACCCTTGAAAGGCAGGGAAAAATACTTACGTGCGCACAGCTGAAGATTCAATGTGAAAACCATCAGAGGGAAGAAATGGACATTTCTGCAACTCCCTCCCCCTCGTGCAGACATTCTGTTTCCTTGGAGGCTGAAAGTCAACCTGCTTCAGCTGAATTCATTTCAACCAAATTTCCTAAATACCACAAGCCAAGCACTAAGCTGCTGCTGCTGCTGCTGAGTCGCTTCAGTCGTGTCTGACTCTGTGCGACCCCATAGACGGCAGCCCACCAGGCTCCCCTGTCCCTAGGATTCTGCAGGCAAGGACACTGGAGTGGGTTGTCATTTCCTTCTCCAATGCATGAAAGTGAAAAGTGAAAGTGAAGTCGTTCAGTCGTGTCCGACTCTTCGAGACCCCATGGACTGCAGCCCACCAGGCTCCTCCACCCATGGGATTTTCCAGGCAAGAGTACTGGAGTGGGGTGCCATTGCCTTCTCCGAGCACTAAGCTAGGCCTTGGGTATGTCTTTTCTTTTTTTTGCATGCCTACTGTGTGCTTGGCATGGAGTTAGAAGTTTTAGCTACTTCGTCTCACAACAACCTTGTGAGGCAGAAAGGATTGTTGGAGCCAAAATCTTGGCTGTCTCTGCTCACCGAAGTTGAATAAAAAAGTACAGAGACAGAGTTTGGAGGAAATAGAACGGTGGCTTTAACCCTCAGTGGGTGGAAGGAGGGAAAGATAGTACTCTCATGCCTCGAGGGGCTTCCTGGCTGGCGCGAGTGGGAAAGAACTCATCTGCCAATGCAGGAAACACGTGAGACACGGGTTTGATCCCTGGGTCGGGAAGATCCCCTGCAGGAGGGCATGGTAACCCACTCTGGTATTCTTGCCTCAAGAACTGTGCCCCCGCCCCTTTTTCATGAGGAATCTGGTGGATTATATAGATGAGGGCTCATAGTCAGGGGTCGGTGATGAGGAACAAAAGTCTAAGGATCTTGTATTCTTTTTCCTCTTCAGTTCAGTTCAGCTGCTCAGTTGCGTCTGACTCTTCATGACCCCGTGGACTGTAGCACGCCAGGCTTCCCTGTCCATCCCTCCTGGAGCTTGCTCAAACTCACGTCCATCGAGTCAGTGATGCCATCCAACCATCTCATCCTCAGTCGTCCATCCCCTTCTCCTCCTGCCTTCAATATTTCCCAGCATCAGGGTCTTTTCCAATGAGTCGGTTCTTCCCATCAGGTGGCCAAAGTATTGGAGTTTCAGCTTCAGCATCAGTCCTTCCAATGAATATTCAGGACATATTTCCTTTAGGTTGGACTGGTTGGATCTCCTTGCAGTCCAAGGGACTCTCAAGAGTCTTCTCCAACACCACAGTTCAAAAGCATCAATTCTTTGGCGCTCAGCTTTCTTCACACTCCAACTCTCACATCCATACATGACTACCAGAAAAACCATAGCTTTGACTAGACAGACCTTCATTTCCTCTTGCATAGTTTCAAAAACAGTTATAGGCTGGTGTCAGGTAGCCTATTTGAATTTGTACTGGGGTCTCCATTCTGTGCTGCAAAAAGGAGAACTTCAAGAGGTGGTCTGCAAAGAGACTGCTGTAATTTCGAGCACCAAACATGGGATGTGATTAACATAGAGTTAAAAGATAATAGGTGTAGAAGTAGCTCATGCTACTTTGAGGGTGATAGGTACAGGATGTAATTTACATATCAGGTTGGTCTTGATTACTGACTAGTGAGCAGGAACAGCTGAAGTAAGAAAGAACTCTGGAAAGGGCAAGAGAAAAAAGACAACTTTTCCCTCTTTTTCACTGCAACAGGATTCTTTTCATTGCGGAAAAATAAAGACTCAAGATTGGTGAAGCTCAGACATAAAGAAGAGACCTGCAGTTGCCAAGAGGGAGGCGGCTGAGGGAGAGTTGGAGTGGGAGGCTGGGGTGAGCAGACGTAAGCTTTTCTACATAGAACAGATAAACAACTATAGCCAATATCCCATAATAAACCATAATGGAAAAGAAGATGAAAAAGAATGTATATATTATGTATAATTGAATCACTTTGCTGTACAGTGAAAATTAACATAACATTGTAAATCAACTAAACTTCAAATAAAATAAATTAAAAAAAAAAAAAAGAGTGGAGAAGCTACTTGCCTAAGGTCCCCTCACGAGTCAGTGACACAGCTGGTCTCAAGCCCAATCTGTGATCTGTGCACCTCCAGATCCCTTGCAGGCTTCAGGCTCCCATTCTTTTGTTTTCTTAGATGCAAACAAGTGAAGTGTAAAACTTGCAGCAAATGTGCTAAGCATTCCAATGTGCTAAAGCATTCCAGTGAACGTGCTAGAGGAAGACAGGAAAGGGAAGGGGAAGGGGAAGGCACCCCCCCTCCCCCGCCCCCAGTGATTCTCCTGCACAGGGATCACATGGAGCTTTTCAGACCCGGGGTTCTGAGTCAGGGGTCAGGGGCAGGGCTCCAGAGTCTGCAATCCTAAGAAGTGCCCAGGTGAAGTCCTGCCTGTTGTTCTGTCTGCCACACCTTGAGAAGCAAGGCTCTATCTCATTGATAGGGATAGAATGAAGGGGCAAAATAGGTGATTCAATAGTTAATCCCACTAGGGGATTGTAAGTAGAAAAATTTGGGAGACCCCTGTAAGTTAATGATTACTCGAGAAAGCAGGTTTGCTTAACCACAACATCAAGCAGGCTTGCTTAGCAACAGAACCACTTAACAGAAGCACGAGAAGGCCCCCAAACAATAAGACAGAGGAGGCATGGGACCCACACCCTGCCCAATGGGCTCAGTGAGTTAATAACCCTCAAAACATCTTCTTTGGCCCCTAAGACATGTTCTTTGCACAACGCCCCACAAATAATAAAACAATAGAAGAAAATAAAGCCTACAACCTGCCTAGTGGTGTCATCAAGTTAATAACCCCCCAAACAAACTCTGTGTACAGAAAAAAACAATAATTTATGTAAGGGTGATTCAAAATGAAAGACCCTCACTGTACTGAGACCTGAAAAGATTTTTCCAAAGTGCTATGACAATCCTTATGTAGAGTTGTCTCTCGTGCTGTTGAAAGAGGGTGTTTGCTATAACCAGTGCGTTCTCTTGGCAAAACTCTGTTAGCCTTTGCCCTGCTTCATTTTGTACTCCAAGGCCAAACTTGCCTCTTACTCCAGAGATCTCTTGGCTCTACAACATGGACAACACCAGGTGGTCAATATCAAAATCAGATTGATTATATTCTTTGCAGCCGAAGATGGAGAAGTTCTATACGGTCAGCAAAAACAAGACCTGGAGCTGACTGGGGCTCAGATCATAAGCTCCTTACTGCAAAATTCAGACTTAAGTTGAAGAAATTAGGGAAAGCCACTAGGCCATTCAGGTATGACCTAAATCAAATCCTTTATGATTATACAGCGGAGGTGAAAAATAGATTCAAGGAATTAGATCTGGTAGACACAGTGCCTGAAGTACTATGGATGGAGGTTCATAACACTGTACAGGAGGCAGTGATCAAAACCATCCCCAAGAAAAATAAATGCAAGAAGGCAAAGTGGTTGTCTGAGGAGGCCTTACAATTAGCTAAGAAAGGAAGAGAAGTGAACGGCAAGGGAGAAATGCAAAGATATACCCAACTGAATGCAGAGTTGCAGAGAATAGCAAGGAGAGATTTAAAAAAAAAAAAAAAAGAAAGCCTTCTTAAGTAACCAATGCAAAGAAATAGAGGAAAACAATAGAATGGGAAAAACTAGAGACCTCTTCAAGAAAATTGGGAATATCAAGGGAGTATTTCATGCAAGGATGGGCATGATAAAGGACAGAAATGGTAAGGACCTAACAGAAACAGAAGAGATTAAGAAGAGGTGGCAAGAATACAAACAGGAACTATACAAAAAACAGCTTAATGACCTGGATAACCACAATCGAGTGATCACTCACCTAGAGCCAGGCATCCCGGAGTGTGAAGTTGAGGGGGCCTTAGGAAGCAATACTACAAACGAAGCTAGTGAAGGTGATGGAATTCCAGCTGAGCTATTTCAAATCCTAAAAGATGATGCTGCTAAACTGCTCCATACACAATGCTAACAAATTCGGAAAATTCAGCAGTGGCCACAGGACTAGAAAAGGTCAGTTTCCATTCCAGTCTCAAAGATTTTCATTCCAATGTCAAAGAATTCACATGCTAGCAAGGTAATGCTCAAAATTCTCCAAGTGAGTCTGCAGCAGTACATGAACCGAGACCTTCCAGATGTTCAAGCTTGGGTTTAGAAGAGGCAAAGGAATCAGAGATCAAATTTCCAACATTCATTTGATCATAAAGCAAGCAAGAGAATTTCAGAAAAACATCTATTTCTGGTTCATTGACTACACAAACGCCTCTGACCGTGTGGATCACAACGAACTGTGGAAAATTCTGAAAGAGATGGGAATACCAGACCACCTCACCTGTCTCCTGAGAAACCTGTATGTGGGTCAAAAAGCAACAGTTAGAATCAGACATGGAACAATGGATTGGTTCAAAATTGGGAAAGGAGTATGTCAAGGTTGTATACTGTCACCCTGCTTATTTAACTTATATGCAGAGTACATCAAACAAAATTCTGGGCTGGATAAATCACAAGCTGGAACCAAGACTGCCGGGAGAAATAGCAACAACCTCAGCCAGGCAGATGATACCACTCTAATGGCAGAAAGTGAAGAGGAAATAAAGAGCCTCCTGAGGAGGGTGGAAGAGAAGAGTGAAAAAGCTGACTTGAAACTCAACATTCAAAAAATTAAGAGCATGGCAACTGGTCCTATCATTTCATGGCAAATAGAAGGGGAAAAAGTGGAAATAGTGACAGGTTTTATTTTCTTGGACTCCAAAATTACTGCAGACAGTGCCTGCAGCCATGAAATTAAAAGACATTCGGCTCTTGGCAGGAAAGCTATGACAAACTTTGACAGCATATTAAAAAGGAGAGACATCACTTTGCTGACAAAGGTCAGTATAGTCAAACCTATAGGTATTCTAGTAGTCATGTGAGAGCTGGGCCATAAAGAGGCAGAGCACTGAAGAACTGATGCTCTTGAACTGGAGTGCTAGAGAAGACTGTTGAGAGTCCCTGGGAGAGCAAGGAGATCCAACCAGTCAATCCTGAAGGAAATCAACCCTGAAAATTCACTGAAAGGACCGATGCTGAAACTGAAGCTCCAGTACTTTGGTCGCCTGATGCAAAGAGTCGACTCTGTGGAAAAGACCTTGATGCTGGGAAAGACTGAGGGTAGGAGGAGAAAGGAGTGACAGAGGAGGAAATGGTTGGATAGCTTCTCAGATCACTCACCATGTCCACCCATGCAAGTGGACTCAATTTGAGCAAACCCTGGGAGACAGTGAAGGACAGAGAAGCCTGGTGTGATGCAGTTCATGGGGTTGCAAAGAGTCCGACACAACTTAGAGCCTGCATAGCAACAATGACAGTCCTGGGCTGACCGTACAAGGAGGGACAAGAAAACTTCCCTGCCCTACCTGGGGGAGGAGCTGATGACAGAAACACGATGCCTACTCAAGAAAGACAAAGAAGGTCTTCTCCCCCTCCCTACTTTTTCTTTGATTATAAAACTGTAGCCCACTATGTTCTCAGGGCATGGCATTTCTCTCCCACCCACTTATAAACCTCACCAGCGTCCTATTCTAATAAATCACTTCTTATTGACCACTTCACTCTTGCTGAAATCCTCTCTGCACTGAGACATAAAGACTATGGTGCCAGAGCTCTCTGGAGCACCCATGAAACACCACCAGTCGGTTTCACCACGATCTCAGACCCTTTGAGGAGAACAACTTTTGTGGCATGGTGACATGGCAAGGACATAGGTGGTCAGTGTGGACCCATCATGGGTCTTTTGACATGTAGCTGTCCGGCTTGCCAAGGACTTTGAGGCTACTGTCCAATTTAATCCTCAGTTATCACTGTACACATGTTACAGATGGGGCTCGGGTCTCTGAACAGTTCTAACAAATCCAGTCTTCCTGATTTCAGGCAGGGGAAATGAGCTTGCACTCTAGCAGGAAGGATGCAGCACAATAAAGAATGGCGCAAACCCACCCACCCCCAGAACCCATGCGAAAGGGACTAAGACCTAACGAAGCCCAGAGGGACTGGTGGAGGGGTGAGACATGGTGAGTGATTTGAGAAGCCTGGGCACCGGTGGCAGGCTGCCAAAAGTGGTATCTCAGCAGGGCCGTGCTTGTTTCCTGGGGCAGATAAAGTTCCATGCCAGGAATCACCCTTTTCACTTAAAGGAACTGAGTCTGAGCTTTCTTGAGAGGTCCAGCCTTGTGGCCACCATATTTATGGTTGCTAATGCTCGCCTGCCCTGTGACATCCCACCCCACGGGGTGGTTTTTCTCAGACGCCAGTGATGTGCATGGCAATCCTAAGAGGTGTCTGCCAGTCTTCCATTTTTATGACTTACTGGTGAAGACACATCAACAGATTTCAAGGACAAGACACGCAGGCATTGGGATGAGAAAGAGGGCATTAGGAACTTGGGGGACTAAGTTCTGAGGTCCCTCATCATGAGAGGTGCGCTGGGCTGTCACCTCAGGGGCCCAACAGTAGATCTCTTAGGACAGCAGATGCCCACAGCTCAAGTTTTCTGGGCCGCCGTATAATCTCGGTCTTCAGCCGTCTCTGCGCCTCTCTGTGGAAACTGGAGGAAAGGAGGGCTATTGCTTGCTAGTCAGGGCTTGTGATGGACAGAAGATCGGGTCAGCTCTGTGATGCCGGGTTTGAAAAGACTCGAGTCACACGGGAAATCCTGGATAAGTACAGTCCTCTCGGAGCAATAAACATGTGCTGCTTCATCAAACCCTCCTGAGTTACCAGAAATGTGCTCTCATGCCCTAATGAGAACCCCACCGGTTTCTAAATTTCCCCTGGCCTAGCTGGAACTGATTCTCTGAAGGCAGAAGAGGTTAAAAATGTGTTGTGAGCTCCAGGCAATTAGTGCAACCTTGCAGAACCCCTGACACCAAAAGGACTTATACTGGATTTTATCTAGTATTAATAATGATCGAATGCAGTTTCATCATAGCCCTTAAGATTCTACAGGAGAACATCTCTGGTTTGAGACTCAAGGGAAGACAAAGTGATACTTCGGGCACAGACTTTGCCAGGAAAATATAATCAGGAAATGAAAGACCTTCCAAACTAGAGCCTTGGGCTCCTATTTTTAAAATATGCCATGAATGTGCATTGGTGCAGGTGCTATGGAAAACAGGATGGAGGTTCCTCAAAAACTGAAAAATAGAGTTGTCATGTGACTCAACAACCCCACTCCTGGGCATATACCCAGAGAAAACCATAATCCAAAAAGATACATGCACTCCTATGTTCAAAGCAGCTCTGTTCACATTAGCCAAGATGTGGAAATAACCTGAATGTTTATCAACAGATAAATGGATAAAGAAGATATAGTCTATATACACAATGGACTATTACACGACCACAAAAAAGAATGAAACAGTGCCATTTGCGGCAACATGGATGGACCTAGAGATGATCATACTAAGCGAAATAAGCCAGAAATAGAAAGACAAACGCTATGGGATATCACTTATATGTGGGATCTAAGGTAAGACATGAATGAACGTGTCTACAAAACAAAAACACACAGACATAGAGGACAGACTCATGGCTGGGGGAGGGGCAGGAAGCGGGGATGGGAAGGGTTGTTGTTATTTTCAGTTGCTGAGTTGTATCCTACTCTTGCGATCTCAGAAACTGTAGCCCATGGACTCCCCTGTTCATGGGATTTCCCAGGCAAGAACACTGGAGTGGGTTGCCATTTCCTCCTGCAGGGGATCTTCCTGACCTACGGGTCAAACCCGAGTCTTCTGCTTGGCAGGCAGGTTCTTTACCACTGAGCCACCAGGGAAACCCATGGATTAGGAGTTCGGAATTAGCAGATACAAACTGTTATTACATATAGGATGGATAAACAACAAGGTTCTAGTATAGTACAGGGAACTATATTCAGTATCCTGTGATAAACCACAATGAAAAAGAATATATATATGCGTATATATATATATATATATATGTATGTGTATATAGCAGTACAGAGGAAATCAACACATTATAAATCAACTATACTTCAACAAAATTTAAAAAATTAAGTAAACTAAAATAAAAACACACCCTGAAGACAGGCCCCTTCTGGAAACCCTGGTTACCAACAACAGCAGTGGACCTCACAGTGTGGTCCCAGGACCAGGCACATCAGCATTTCATGGAATCTTGTTAGAAAAGCAACTTTCAGGCTCTGGTCCAGAACTGCTGACTCAGAGAGTCCGGCGGTGGAGCTCAGCGAGCTCTGTGTTTCACCACGTGCTGTGACAGACTGTAATGCTTACTTAAGCTGGAGAACCACCGTTTTGCATCAGACAACAGGAGTGAATCCACCAGCAGATACATTTGTAATTGACCGGTATGGTGTTTGAAATTTTCTGATTTCCAGTGTTTCAAAATAGGCATTTCTATATGAAAATTTATGTTCCTGGCTTTTCTTGGGAAAAAAAATCAGAAGGTCTAGCCACAGGGGACTCTCACAACTGCTTGGCAATAATTGCCTGGTGCTGAGAAGAGGCGGCTGCTCCTAGAAAGGGCGTGAGCCCTCCTGGGAGTGGCAGCCCCTCATTACCCGCCTCACTGCCTGGCTGCTCTCACTTCCACTGGGGGCCTTTGAGCCACTGGCTCATGGCCTGTGTAATGCCTAGTGTCACCTTGAATTGAAGTTTATGCATAAATGCCTGTTTGCTGAACACGTGCGAGAGAGGATGGGCTTTCTGCTCCTCTCACAGGTTTCTTTTCTCCCTGACCCGTATCATTCCTATCCTCAACTCCTTCCACTTTTGGCTAAAATGGGAAAAAAAGGACAATCTTGGTTAAGGCAATACCCAGAGTTCAGGCATGGAAGTCACTCAATAACCAGAAGAAAGAGGTTCATTTGTTTTGCCTACATTCCCCTCTGACCTCCCAGTCTTGAGAAAGTGAATCATTATCACGTTCAGAGGGAAGGGTCACTGCCCTTCTTTCACGCTTGGGCAGGCTTTTATCCATGGTTTGGGGGTGCTCAGGGTGGACAAGTTCATTCAGCAGCTCGTGCCCCCCGAGCCCGGGATGGTCTGGGACAGTCACTCCACTCTATGTGACACGGGGCTGGGCTGCAAGGACATAGAAGGTGATAGAGATCCTTCTTCTTTTCCTTTTGGGGATGGTTGGCAGGGTCAGCAGGTAAAAGTCACTTTGCATTGTTAATGCTCAACACACAGTCCTAAACATTCCCTTGCTGGTGGCAGATACTCTACCTTTTACATCATTCCGTCAGTCCCTTTCTGAGTCCCTTTTTACAGAAGTAAAAAATCCCTCTTTATAGAGGAAGGGTCTCCCATGGTGCTTTCATCCATTAGGTCAAGTGGTCAGCAAGCGAGGGGTAGATTCTGGGGAAGGAATGAAAATAAAAGCTTGGGAATGAGAGGGATGAGAGGATGGCTGTGCGTGGAAAGGGAGGGGATGCTGACAAAGATACACTTGGCTTTTCTAGAGCACCTGTGACCTGACCCCCCAAGGCACCCTCAACTGCAGATAAACTTTCTCATTTCTGAACATACATCCATGGAGGCAGCTGGTGTGCCCGCTGGGGCCTCACTCTCCACTGGGACCCAGTGGCGCTGGGTGGGAATCAGCCAACAAAACAGGGTTTCTCTGATGGGTACACACAGATGCTGACTACTTCCTGGGGCCTGCTGGCTCCAGGACATAGGGCCGAAAGAGGGGATGTGGATCCTGGGGATCAAGTTAGCGACAGGGAATGGCGAGCGTTAACGGGAGGCTCAGTGAGGATTTTTTGGTGGGAGGACATAGAGCCGAGGTCGATTGATTGATTTTTTTCGGTGGGAGGCTGAAGTAAGAACCGAGGTCGGGCAGCAGAGGGGCGGAGGCGGGAACAGATGGATAAGAAGTTTGTTCAAGAGTAATGAAGCGGGACGAGGACTGGAGACCGAGGCAGAGCACCTGCTGGCTCCCGTGGCCACCACGGTGAACCCGGAGCTCCTCCTGGCTTCACTCGGGGCAGGTCTTGAATGCTGCTTACTGTCAGTAGGACCCATCTTCAAAAAGGACGCGAGGTGGGAGAGAGGGAAGGGGGCAGTGAGGCTCAGGAAATGCAGTCGTTAAACATAAGCCTCACCGTAACCCTGCCAAGGATGGAGTTTCGTTCCCATGGAGCACAGCTCTCAGCTGTCCTGCTTATCCTGTGACATCTAAACAGAGACGGTTCTGCCCCTGAGACAGGCCACAGCCCACACTGAGATGTCTACGATGCCCCCTCATGTGACTTCTCAACCACTGTTTTCATTCCCAGTTGCCTTCCAGGGCCACATCCTCTCTGCTCTGGCCTCACCTTCCTCCTTGTCCCACTCCTGGCCTCTCTCTTTAAACCACCTTTTGTGTGAGTGGCAGACCTTATCCAAGTTTGGAAGCGACAGAAAGCTTTTTATTACAAACAATATAGGATGATACTAGATTTTCTTGACCTTAAACACCTTGTCTTCACCAGTCCAGCCCTGACATTGCTCTCTTCCCCTCCAGATCCCATCTCCATTGCTTATACAGTTCTCTCCCATCCCCACACATCTCTGGTACCCTTTCAGTTCAGGATATGTTAGCTGTCACCTTGCCTCACTATCTCCACGCAGACCACTTTCTGGGGTTCTCTCTCTCCCTACCGAGGGTGACCCATCACAGTGTTTCCTGAAAAAAAAAAAAACAAACCATAATAGGGATGCTGTGTGTGCTAAGTCACTTATAATGCCTCTTGTCCCTGAGATTCTCCAGGCAAGAATACTGGAGTGGGTTTGTCATGCCCTTCTTTGGAGGATCCTCCCGACCCAGGGCTTGAACCCATGTCTCTTATGTCTCCTGTATTAGCAGCCAGGTTATTTAGCACCAACCGCCACTTCAGAAGCCCAAAAAGGATGCTGCTGCTGCTACTGCTAAGTCGCTTCAGTCGTGTCTGACTCTGTGCGACCCCACAGACGGCAGGCTATTGGACTCAGCCATCCCTGGGATTCTCCAGGCAAGAACACTGGAGTGGGTTGCCATTTCCTTCTCCAATGCATGAAAGTGAAAAGTGAAAGTGAAGTCGCTCAGTCGTGTCTGACTCAGCAACCCCATGGACTGCAGCCTACCAGGCTCCTCCGTCCATAGGAGTTTCCAGGCAAGAGTAATGGAATGGGATGCCATTGCCTTCTCCAAAAAGGGATGCTAGAGTAGTCAAAATAACTTTTTTCACTCTGCTACAACCATTTTACAGTTGAAGACTCTGAGGCTCCAAGAAATTAAGCAGCCTGGTCTGGACACATGGCTTCTGGGCTACCTGGGGAGATATCTGAAGGAGCTTCCTGCCCCACCACCCCCAAGCTGCTGGACACTCAGAGGGCTTCAGCTGGTGGGGAGGCTTGTCCTGCTCTTTCCTCTTTGTGTCGAGTCTCCTGTACTCGCAGGGCACCGTCTTTTACAGCAAGGTCGTGGAGAGAAGGCTGTGACGGGGCCAGCATTCCATCATCCCCTCTCCAAGGGGGAAGAGCCGTGGGTGCTGGGGCAGGCCAAACTGCTATGCTGTCAGCAAGCTCCATCCTGCATCTGTAGCCAGCCCAGCACACTTGTCTCAGTTTAACACACCGCCAGGTACACTGCACCTCGTAGCTCAGAATCAATAAAGTCAAGGCAATTTCCTTAACATGCCATCAATAAGAGATTATGGGAGGGGGAGGGTTTTCTTTAGAAGCTAATGCCTTACTAAAGTTCAAATGAGGCAATATATAGTAAAATAAATTCAATCTCTATTTTCACTCCTTGCAATTTTAGTGGAGACTAAATGAAATGGAACTGTGTTGATCCTAACCCGTTCAATATATCTTCACTTCCTAAGAACCAAGGTCATTTTTACCTTCACGGGAAGGGAGGCAAAATATAAAATACTCACCCATACCGAACAGAAATGCATTTGCAGGGTTTTGAAAGCTAGGTAGATGGCTGATATATTATGTAATTCATTTCAAGGCATAGCTGAATGTGTTTTATAGATAGTGTTTAACCTTGCCAATTCTGCTCTGAGATAATCCCCCTTCTGAGGATAAAAATCATATATTTAACATAAAAGGAAAGGCTGGCAGAGAAAAGTAGCATAATGTGTTCTGTACAACAGATAACCAGAAGTTGCTTACACAGAAAGATGATCAGAGCAAGTTCATTGCTATTTTGCCTTATTAGCTAATCAGCATGTTAATATTAATCAGAAGTAAGGTGATAACCACTTGAGTGGCACTGTGCTACTGAATGGCAAAATATATCCAGCATTGTGTGGCAGGGTGGCGTGTGGGCCATGACACAGACCCTACATGGATCCTCTGTTCTATCATGTAACTGTTCTGTGACCTTGAGTAATTTACTTAACTCCATTGAGGTTCAGGTTTTGTTTTTTTTTTATTTGTCTGTGAGTGGCCATTGCTATAATCACTGTAGCAGCTAATACTCATTATTTATTCATCATTCATTCCTCTTCTTCCTCCTTTCAAACAAATCCCCAATTTTGCTCAAGTTTTCCCAACCCCTAATTCCATAGAGGAATCTTGATTCATTTCAAGCAGTACATACAGCCTCTGGCATCTATTATTGATCCAGGGAAAGGCATGTGGTCCCAGTTGGTCTAATCAGATTAGAAGAAGTATTTTATTGTCAAAATGATTATACTACCCAAGGTCATCAACAGATTCAAATGAAATTTATCAAATTACCAATGGCATTTTTCACACAGTCGTGTCTGACTCAGCAACCCCATGGACTGCAGCCTACCAGGCTCCTCCGTCCATAGGAGTTTCCAGGCAAGAGTAATGGAATGGGATGCCATTGCCTTCTCCAAAAAGGGATGCTAGAGTAGTCAAAATAACTTTTTTCACTCTGCTACAACCATTTTACAGTTGAAGACTCTGAGGCTCCAAGAAATTAAGCAGCCTGGTCTGGACACATGGCTTCTGGGCTACCTGGGGAGATATCTGAAGGAGCTTCCTGCCCCACCACCCCCAAGCTGCTGGACACTCAGAGGGCTTCAGCTGGTGGGGAGGCTTGTCCTGCTCTTTCCTCTTTGTGTCGAGTCTCCTGTACTCGCAGGGCACCGTCTTTTACAGCAAGGTCGTGGAGAGAAGGCTGTGACGGGGCCAGCATTCCATCATCCCCTCTCCAAGGGGGAAGAGCCGTGGGTGCTGGGGCAGGCCAAACTGCTATGCTGTCAGCAAGCTCCATCCTGCATCTGTAGCCAGCCCAGCACACTTGTCTCAGTTTAACACACCGCCAGGTACACTGCACCTCGTAGCTCAGAATCAATAAAGTCAAGGCAATTTCCTTAACATGCCATCAATAAGAGATTATGGGAGGGGGAGGGTTTTCTTTAGAAGCTAATGCCTTACTAAAGTTCAAATGAGGCAATATATAGTAAAATAAATTCAATCTCTATTTTCACTCCTTGCAATTTTAGTGGAGACTAAATGAAATGGAACTGTGTTGATCCTAACCCGTTCAATATATCTTCACTTCCTAAGAACCAAGGTCATTTTTACCTTCACGGGAAGGGAGGCAAAATATAAAATACTCACCCATACCGAACAGAAATGCATTTGCAGGGTTTTGAAAGCTAGGTAGATGGCTGATATATTATGTAATTCATTTCAAGGCATAGCTGAATGTGTTTTATAGATAGTGTTTAACCTTGCCAATTCTGCTCTGAGATAATCCCCCTTCTGAGGATAAAAATCATATATTTAACATAAAAGGAAAGGCTGGCAGAGAAAAGTAGCATAATGTGTTCTGTACAACAGATAACCAGAAGTTGCTTACACAGAAAGATGATCAGAGCAAGTTCATTGCTATTTTGCCTTATTAGCTAATCAGCATGTTAATATTAATCAGAAGTAAGGTGATAACCACTTGAGTGGCACTGTGCTACTGAATGGCAAAATATATCCAGCATTGTGTGGCAGGGTGGCGTGTGGGCCATGACACAGACCCTACATGGATCCTCTGTTCTATCATGTAACTGTTCTGTGACCTTGAGTAATTTACTTAACTCCATTGAGGTTCAGGTTTTGTTTTTTTTTTATTTGTCTGTGAGTGGCCATTGCTATAATCACTGTAGCAGCTAATACTCATTATTTATTCATCATTCATTCCTCTTCTTCCTCCTTTCAAACAAATCCCCAATTTTGCTCAAGTTTTCCCAACCCCTAATTCCATAGAGGAATCTTGATTCATTTCAAGCAGTACATACAGCCTCTGGCATCTATTATTGATCCAGGGAAAGGCATGTGGTCCCAGTTGGTCTAATCAGATTAGAAGAAGTATTTTATTGTCAAAATGATTATACTACCCAAGGTCATCAACAGATTCAAATGAAATTTATCAAATTACCAATGGCATTTTTCACAGAACTAGAACAAAAAAATATTTAAATTTGTATGGAAACACAAAAGACCCTTATTAGACAAAGCAATCTTAAGAAAGAAAAAGGAAGGTGGAGGAATTGGGTTCCCTGACTTCAGACTATACTACAAAGCAACGGTAATCAAAACAGTATGGTTCTGGCACAAAACCAGGAATATAGATCAGTGGAACATGATACAAAGTCCAGAAATAAATCCACACACACGTATGGTCAATTAATCTATGACAAAGGAGGCAAAACTATATAATGGAGGACAGTCTCTTCAGCAAGTGGTGTTGGGAAAGTTACATGTAAAAAATGAAATTAGAACATTTTCTAACACCATACACAAAAATAAATTCAAAATAGATTAAAGACCTAAATATAAGACTAGATACTATAAAACTCCTAGAGGAAAACATAGGCAGGACACTTTGATATAAATTGCAGCAATATCTTTTTGGATCTGTCACCTAGAGCAATGGAAAAAAGAACAAAAATAAACCAAATAAGATCTAACTAAACTTTACAGGCTTTTTCACAGCAAAGCAAACCTAAACAAA
This sequence comes from Cephalophus harveyi, assembly GCA_006410635.1. Lineage (NCBI taxonomy): Eukaryota > Metazoa > Chordata > Mammalia > Artiodactyla > Bovidae > Cephalophus > Cephalophus harveyi. The sequence goes on from SJYT01034581.1 coordinate 232,744, forward strand.
ATGAAAAAACAACCCACAGAATGGAAGAAAATATTTGCAAATAATGCAACTGATATGGGATTAATCTCCAACATATATAGCTTAGGAGAAGGAAATGGCAACCCACTCCAGTATTCTTGCCTGTAGAATTCTGTGAGCAGAGGAGCCTGGTGGGCTGCTGTTCATGGGGTTGCACAGAGTCGGACATGACTGAAGTGATTTAGCAGCAGCAGCAGCAGCAGCATATACAGCTTGTACAACTCAATACAAAAAACCAAACAACCCAATTTAAAAAAAAAAGGACAGAAGACCTAAATAGACATTTCTCCAAAGAAGATATACAGATGACCAAACACATGAAAAGATACGCAGCATCACTAACTATTAAAGAAATGCAAATAGAAACTACAGTGAAGTATCATCTCTTACTAGTCAGAACAGCCATCATCAGAAAGTCTATAAATAATAAATATTGGAGAGGGTGTGGAGAAAAAGGAACCTACACTATTGGTGGTAATGTAAATTGGTATAGCCACTATGGAGAGCAGTATGGAGGTTCATTAAAAAACTAAAACTAAAGCCACTGTATGATCTGGAAATCTCATTCCTGGGCATATATCTGGAGAAAATCATGCTGTGAAAAGATACACGCACCACTATTTACAACAGGTAAGACATGGAAGCAACCTAAATGTCCATCAACAGACAAAGGGATCAGGAAGATGTGGAATGTTACTCAGCCATAAAATGAATGAAATAATGCCATTTGCAGCAACATGAATGAACCTAGAGATTATCATATTAAGTGAGCCAGACAGAAGAAGACAAATATCATATGATATAGTTTGTATATGGAACTTAAAAAAATTATACAAATGAATTTATTTACAGAACAGAGAGAGACTCACAGAGATAAAAAATAAACCTATGGTTTCCAAAGGGGAAAGGTGTTAGGGGGATAAATTAGGAGGTTGGCATTAACATACACATACTACTACATATAAAATACATAATCAATAAGGACTTACTGCATAGTATAGGGCACCATCCTCAATATTTTGTAATAAGGTATTAGGGAAAATAATCTGAAAAAAAAATATATATATATAAAACAAACACATGCAGCTCTTATACAGCATTCAACTTCCGTGATACAGTGATATCCACACCCACGGTATGAAGGAAGATTTACTTGGTTCAGTTCAGTTCAGTCGCGTCGTGTCTGACTCTTTGCGACCCCATGAATCACAGCACGCCAGGCCTCCCTGTCCATCACCAACTCCCGGAGTTCACTCAGACTCATATTTTTTTCTATCCATATTTAAAGTTAATAACTGTTTATATCCTCTTTCCAAATAAGAACCTAACTTTGGCATATGTTTATTTCTCTAGTCTCTGTNCTCTTTGCGACCCCATGAATCACAGCACGCCAGGCCTCCCTGTCCATCACCAACTCCCGGAGTTCACTCAGACTCATATTTTTTTCTATCCATATTTAAAGTTAATAACTGTTTATATCCTCTTTCCAAATAAGAACCTAACTTTGGCATATGTTTATTTCTCTAGTCTCTGTGCTATTTCCCTTCCATTCCACTGCAGTAACCTCCCATGCTGAGATCATTTAGCATTTTATCTTGAATTTCTGTTTCTATTAAGTCCATGCCTTTTCAGACAGCTGTGAATTTTGTTGATTTTTTTGTCACTAAACCTCAGCCACCCAACTCACACGGTCTTTTTCTAGTCTAGAATTTGTATTCCATAACAAAAGAATCAGGACCGAATTCTCCACGGAGAATACCCAACTATCTGATCAGCATCACCTTTCCTTCGGTCTCATTGTTCTGGTTCTCTCATGGAGAAAGTATCTGACTTTCCTGAAACTTCTAAGTCTTTGCCTTTACCTTCTGCCACCGTCCTTCGCTCCTGACCCACTTAGTGACAGGAACAGCATGGTAGCATCACCCCCTGTAAGCTCTTTGTCCCTCTCTCCCTTTATAATGACTCCTGGAAAAACAATCCGGTGAAGCCCGGTTTTCTGCTTACGCTATGTTTGCGCTCAAGAAGCTGAATATTACTGGAGAAAATCATATCACTTTACATCGATGACCTTAGGCCTCACAAGGGCGTGCCACCCTTCCAGACACTTCTACTACTCTTCCCCAGTAAACGTACATTTCCACCCTCACAAACAGACGCTTTACTTCTCGAGACTCCAGAAGCTACTCATCCCTAAGCCTCAGGCAGAACCTCCATTCCGACTTCATAGAGAAAAGCTTTCATTAGCGCTAAAGGGCCTTGTCTTTCCACCTTTTGGTCTGCCGTGTGGTCTGTGTTTGTACCTCATTGTGATGTTGGAAAACTTGTGTCCCTTTCTAAGTCCTGAATTTAACCTTGCGTCCCATCCCCCTCTGGGGCTTTGCTGATAGCTCAGTTGGTAAAGAACCCACCTGCAATGCAGGGGACTCTGGTTCGATTCCTGGGTCGGGAAGATCCACTGGAGAAGGACAGGCTGCCCACTCCAGTATTCTGGCCTGGAGAATTCCACGGACTGTATGTATAGTCAGTCCATGGGGTTGCAAAGAGTAGGATACGACTGAGCAACTTTCACTTTCACTTTCCCATCTCCCTCTAAACTCAAGGATTTGCATACTGGAATTATCCCCTTTCTGTCCTGTGCTAACACTCTCTCCCTTTCAATTAGGCATCGCATGTATTCTATCTTAAAATCTCCCTCCTTGAATAAAACCCTCTGGATCTGGCATGTTTTTTCAGCTTTCCTATTTCTCTGTTCCCAGTCACAGCTAAAGTCACTGAAATATTTGAGTATAAACAAATCTTTCAAATTCCTTGCCTCCCATTTTCACCTCAGTCGCTCCAGCCACATTTTAGTCTCATCTGCCCTCACCAACAGCACTTTTACTAAGGTTGCCTTTGACCTACATCTTGCCAAAGCTGAAGGTCAATTTTCTGTCCTCACCCAACCTCTTGGTGGCACCTGATCCAATTCACTGCTCCCCTGTCTGACAGAGGACTTCTGATACTGAGATAACACTCTCTTCTTTTCTTATTCTACCACCCACACTTTCCCAGTCTCCTTAATTGGCTGCCTGCTTCTTTCCTGATCTCTCAAAGTTGAAGTGACCAAGGCTCTTTCTTTGATCCCTCGCTATTGGTGGTCTCCTCCAGCTTCAAGCATGCAAAGAAAATGCATGTGTTGACAACAGGCACATTTTCATCAACAGACCTGATATTTCCTCTGAGTTTTAGACTCATATATTCAACCGTCTCCTCAGCACCCCCACAACCTTGTCTATTAGACATCTCAAACTTCACATGTTCAAAGACAACCAGAAGTGACACCCCCTCCCATCCTACTCACAACTATCCCCTCTAAGTCATAGCCATGGTGAGACCATTTACCTCAGATTGAGACTTGAACCCACATGCTGGGACTCAAACCCAGCCAAAACCCAGTTTGTGACTTGAACACACAATCTTTAATTAGAATCACTCACCTGATGTCCAGAATTACTGAGGCTCAGGTTCTTTGTGTCTCAGAGCAGAAGGAATTCAGCGAGAGGCAAGGTGACAGGCAAGAAGTAGATTTATTAATATAGGATGCTTGTAAGAGATGCAAATGGGCAGGCAAGGCAGCTCTGCCCTGAAGATCGAGTAGGCTACAATTTATAATGGGAAGAAGGGGAGGGGAAAAGACCGCCTTCTTCAGGTAGATGTAGATGCAGATATTAAGGCACACATCGTTAACACCTCCTTCACTAGCTCCTCCTTTATACTAGGTAGGAAATAGACCTGGGTTCGATCCCTGGGTCGGGAAGATCCCCTAGAGAAGGAAATGGCAACCCACTCCAGTACTCTTGCCTGGAAAATCCCATGGACAGAGGAGCCTGGTGGGCTACAGTCCACGGGGTCGCAAAGAGTCAGACGTGATTGAGTGACTTCACTTTTCACTTTCATGAGGCCAAACTAGGATTATCATATTAGTAGAAGGGTGGTGACTTTTCCTCCATCTAGTGGCCCGGGCATATCTTGTGGTTTTGTTTATGGTTTTATAATTAAGCAAGACTGCTTCCTTGAATAATGTTCCAATAGCTTTCTTGAGCTATCATTGACTTACAAAGGCCTCCTAAAGTTTCCTAGGTTTCCTTCTCTATCCATAGGGCCCTACTGGGACTTCTACAACTATGTAGATAATCATCCTATTCTATCTCTATCAACGGTACTCCATGTCACTACCCTCCATGGGGTTTATGATGCCAAGAACGTGGTTAATTTCAGTTCTTCTTTTTCCCTCATACCCCACACACAATTCATTGGCAGGTCTCACTGGCTTTCTCTCAAATTCATAACTCAAATCTGTCCACTTCCTTTATAACAACACTATCTTCAATTTAGTTCAATTTTCCTTTGACCTCAGATATCTGGATCCAAATTCATGCAATTTGCATAGGGTCTATCAACTGCACTGGACCTTTGGACTCTCACTGTGTGCACTGACCCACCTGCTGGTACTTCCGATTTCTCCCTTTGTCTCAGTGACATTATTTGAAATCATGTATATATTTATGGAAGTTGCTGCAAAACATTTTCTTATAACTGGGCAAGGCTCAGGTCAATAAATAAATATGGGAGTTTGACACCTCCTAAAAGAAAGAGGAGAGTTTGATATAGATCCTTGCATGGTTGTGATGGTAAGCCCTGTTTAAAAAAAAAAAAAAATTTATTTTTATGCATTCAGGATTCTGTGCTACAACTGACCAGGTCACCTTGTACTGTCCCAGAGGCTAATCTGATGTTTTAATAACATTTTAGGATTAGCTGCATTATTCAAAACTGTACCATAAAGGACCATGAACTATAAACCAGCTGCTCAGACACCTAACCACACAATGTCATCATAACGATATCCCGCGTCTCCATTTGCATTGGAGTGTAGCGGTGGAATAAGGACATAGGAAGTCCTCTCTGAATTCATATTTATGATATAATATATTTAAGATCACCTCCATTAAACTGTCTATTTCTTTGAGACAATTCTAGCATTGAGTTTCAAGGAGAGGCTGGTACCATGGTAGGTTATTGTGTCTTTAGAAGAAAGTAAGTCTAGAATAACAAAGAACACAGCAGTTGCCATCAGACATGAAAAAGGCTACCAGAGGGCTGGGGTTTTCCTGTGCAGCCCCAAGAGTTAGAACCAGGTCAAAGGGTGTAGTTCAGTAACAGAAAGAAACTTTCTCATGGTCGAAGCTGGCAGAAGATGGAGTAGTTTAAGCTGGCTGTGTTATTTTAGGTCTCGAGACACGTGAAAAATGAGAAGAGTGGATAAGGTCAGCTGCGTCCTCTGGTTGACAAAAGTGAAGTCTCCATTAGCTGTGAAACAAAAGGACACTGCTCATTCCTAAAAAGTTTACAGATATTCCTATGATACAACCAGGGATTGAAGATGATGAATTCTGAGTGTTTAAGAATGTCACCCAATCATGATAAAAATGTGTGGGTGTTTGAGGGAAGGGCTTGTGACTTCTCTAAGGGAGTTTCGGTTTCATTTATTCTGTGTAGACGTTTCCCAAGGTGACGGTGAGAGAGGATCCTTAGCCCAATGAGGAGGGCTAGGAGCTGAGAAAGTTGCAGGACTCGCGGAACTCCGCTGTGGCTCACTTGGGCTATCAGCCCCGTACCCTGAGTGATCAGTGAAAAGAATGAGAAAAGGGACTTCCCTGGTGGTCCAATGGTTGAGAATCTGCTTGCCAATACAGGGGACATAGGTTGGATTCCTGGTCGGGGAAGATTCCACATGCTGCCGAGTAACTGAGCCTCTGGACCGAGACAGCTGAGCCTACGCTCTAGAGTCTCCGCTCCACAATAACGAGAGCCTGCTCACCACAGCTAGAGCGTAGCCCCCACTCGCTGCAACTGGAGAAGGCCCGCGTGCAGCAAAGAAGACCCAGCACAGCCAAAATAAAGAAAAAACTAGCAGCTCCAGGGCATTCGAATAGCTTTTTAAAAAATAAGACAGAGAGAGAAAGAATAAAAAAGGACAGCTCTGTCTTGGCATGTGAAGTGTTAACCCCGGGCAGTGTGCCCAGCAAGTGAGCAGCAGTGAGTAGCTGCATATGTGAGATACTGAGTGAGTCAGGGCTGAAACTGTCCATTTTGACTTCCTTGTGTATTGTTACATGCGTATTCTGTCTTTCCATAGTCTGGAATTCTGGCAGTCCTATTTGAAAAGCAGTATTTCACAACAAGCATTAATACTTGTGTATTTGAATTCCATATTTTAAGCTGCCTTTCACCCTATGCTCATAGCCAGTGGCCACGGCTTCCCCATCGGTCAGTGATGGTCAGAAACGCTGGGGCACCTCCCCATCAGGACAGCAATGGGTCCATCCCACCTGCCTGTCCTGGGTCAGCTGCTCTGCTGCCCACAGCCAGGAGTACAGGGAGTGAGCCTCCCACGGTGAAACCCGTGACCACTAGGGACAGAAGCTGGCGTCCTTCCCTTCTCGCCTTCCCTTTTCCCGGCACTCCACTCCTGTTCCCTATGACCAATCTCCCAAATCATGCAATTGCCAAGCAAGCCCAGGTCCCAGGTTCTGCTTCAGGGAGTAAACTTGGCTGAGACAGACACCAATTTGTTTTACTTTGTGCACGTTCCTTTCTCTCCCTGGGCTTCTGTTTCCTCTTCCTTGAAATGAAAGAAGCAAGCTTGTTCGTTCCTCCCAGAACTAACAGTCTACACAATAGAGGAAAATTGTCAAGAATTCCAGGAAATCCCATCTTTCTCACTAGTTCCTTTATCAACATTCAAGTGAGTTAACTACAGTTCAGATAAGGCTTCCATAGCTTGAAACACTTCCATTCCCCTTTGTTGGGCTTCCCCAGTGGCTGAGGAGTAAAGAATCTGCCTGCAGAGCGGGAGACAAGGGTTGAATTCCTGGGTTGGGAAGATCAGGTGGAGGAGGAACCCATTCTAGTATTCTTGCCTGGGAAATCCCATGGACAGAGGAGCTTAGAGGGCTATGGTCCGCGTGGTCGCAAAGTGTCTGACATGACTGAGTGACTAAGCAACAGCAAAAACTCCCCCTTGTGTGGGTGCAATAATTCTGTTTTAGAGTTTCTGTTATCTCCCTGGCCCTTTAGAATTCATCCTGAAGTAGCAAGAAAAAAAAAGCTATCAAAGAATGCAGTAATACAAGAGGTCACAGGCCCACTCCCTTACAACTTTCTTACATTCATGATGAATGCCTCCCCCAGGGAAACCTGGAATGGGATTTGGTCTTGTAAATGGCAGTGGCATCGCTGAGGCCAGTGGTCACAGAGGGCAGGGACACAGATGACATGCTGTCAGCAAACACTGGTTTCGGTCTCACGGCGCAATAAAGGAATAAAGACACTCGAGCAGCTCTCCACTCAGAAACTGCACCTTGAGGGTCCAGACCTGAAACACTGGACGGAACGCATTTTAGGAAGTAGCAGGCTCCCATTCAGCTACAAACTTCAAGGCAGTTGAAGATGGAGGCAAAATATTTAGTGAAAATAAAGTGTGAAAATGAAAGTGTTAGTTGCTCAGCTGTGTCCGACTCTGCGACCCCATGGACTGAAGCCCACCAGGCTCCTCTGTCCACGGAATTCTCCAGCCAAGAATACTGGGGTGGGTAGCCATTTCCTTCTCCAGGGGATCTCCGACCCAGGGACTGAACCCGCATCTCCTGCATTGCAGGCGGATTCTTTACCGTCTGAGTTACCAGGGAAGTCCCGCAAATAAAGCACATTGAGGCGCATTTATTGGTTGTTCCTGATCTGAGTAGCAGGAGGCAGTAGAAAGGTGCCTTACGGCCAGAGGTTGGAGTTTTTGCACTCAGATGGTGGGGGACAGTCTCGTGGTGCCAGAATGCTAGGAGGAGCTTCCAGCGTTTAGGGAGTCTGGGACTAGGGCCGATAACTTCCGGCACTTGGGCATCTTTGCAGAGTTTGTAGGGGGTAGGGTGGGAAAGCTGCCACCCAGTGGAGGTTTCAGTGAGGTTCTTTGTCCACATTTCTAACTCCAGCCACTGCCCTTTTTTCAAGCCGCCATCAGATCTCCCATGAATGGCCCTCTGATTGGTTTTTGTGCCCCAACGTCTCTGTTCTTTCTGCATAAGGCAGCCACTGTGTTCTTTAAAACATTAAGTCCCATCATGTTTTCCCCAACCTAAATACCCCTGGGGATTCTCACTGCATTAGAGAAGACCACAAGGTCCTACTTGATGTGCTGTTCCTGGCACTTCAGATTCACCCCCCTCACTCCCAAGCCCCAACCCTGCTGCTCTTCTCTCTCATCCTGGAGGATTCAAAGTGTCTTCCTGCCTCTTTCTTCCCTTGGTTGGTGACACGCTCTGTTTTGCATCCAGGGCTCTGCGTGGCTGGCTCCTCACTGTTTGGGTCCTGATTCAAACGTCACCTCTTCATGACGGTCTTCCCTGACCCCCTGAAGTCCCTGTGTTGCATCTCCTTGTTTGTCTTTGCAGCTTTGTCCCTATCTGGAAATATCTTGATTATTTATTGACTCGTTTGCTTCCTTTCCTGGCCCAGGAGAACGTCTGCTCTAGGAGAGCAGGGGCGTCTGTATTTTGTTGACCACGTAGCCTCAGCAGTATGGCTGTCCTTGGGACTTGTGTTGTTGTTCAGTTGCTAAGTTGTGTCTGACTCTGTGACCCCCTGGACTGTAGCCCATCAGGCTTCCCCTGTCTTTCACTGTCTCCCATAAATTGCCCAAATTCATGTCCACTGAGTCGTGATGCTGTCTAACCATCTCATCCTCTCCCACCCACTTCTCCTTTCCCCTTCAATCTTTCCCAGCATCAGGGTCTTTTCTAACGAGTTATTAGATGCTCAATAAATATGAGCTGAATTGCTGATTCCAAATGTCCTCAGGAATTCTCAGTTGTGTTCAGAGGGCATCAAAGTCCTCCAGAAAGAGAGCACTTCCCATACCCAGGAGAAACCTACCACCTTTCCTCGGGACAGCAGGGCTGGCCGTGGGGTCAGCTGTGAACCAGAATTTGTTGCAGTGAGAGCTGGGTTTGAAAGCCTGGCTTTTAATCTGGATCGATGAGAGGGTGAGAGTGATTGATGTTGAGGAAGTGGAGCTGGAGGAGCGGGGCCGTCACCCAGGCGTGCTGGTCCTCTCATCTCCACATCAAATGCTACCTGGTGAGTTATGGGGCACGGGCTGGGGGTGCGGGGAGCCAGGGGCAGGCCACTGCTGCCCAGAAGCAGAGACGGGACCACGTGGCTGAAGATACAGATCCTGGCTTCCGGTCGGACAGCTGGCTGTAGTAACAGACGGCAATTTCCTGGGAAGGGCAGACAGGTAAGGGTCTCCCAGTAGATGAAAGACCTGGGGCTGATGATGGACACAACAGAAATCTGATAAATTATGCTTGTCATGTACTCTTTCATTAGTTTAACAAGGACCTGTAGCCTTGATCAGCAAAGTAGGGGCCATGACCCAGCAGGCTCATCAGTCTCAGGCCCTGCCCCAACCCTCTGAACCAGGATCTGCCTTTCGACAAAACTGCTAGGGAACTCTTACCCACGGCCACGTTAGGAGGCCTGATGTGCAGCGTAATGTAATGGCCTGCTACTGGGGCGGGGGGCGGCTACTGCAGAGAGGCTGAGGGGGTACATCTGGCAAACATCACACCCGCGCCCCCCCCTACCCCCGCCACAGTGGGGTGCTCAGAGGAGGGGCCCAGGTGTGCCTCTTGCAGGGTTACTTCTGAAAAGACACATTTCACACCTGGGGTGTGTACATGTTCAGTTGCTTCAGTCGTGTCCGATTCTTTGCGACCCAGTGGACCACAGCCTGCCAGGCTCCTCTGTCCATGGAATTCTCCAGGCCAGAATACTGGAGTGAGCTGCCACGTCCTCCTCCAGGGGATCTTTCCGACCCAGGGATCAAACCCACATCTCCTGAGTCTCCTGCATTGCAGGCAGATTCTTTACCCACTGAGCCACCTAGTGTATTCCTCTCCAAAGTTCAGGTAACACCTGCCCACTTCAAGAAGACAGGAACACAAGTGACAATCACCTGCAGCGTGACAGTTCAACAAAGGAGGCACGAGTGTCCTTTCTGATGGGTCTGACACCAAGCCACTGAAGGCCCCAGTCCCTTTTCTGTGTCCTCTCTCTACCCCACTGAAAATCCCAGTGTCCTCCCACCAAAGAAAGCCTGTTCTTTTTGTAGGAACTGAAGGTGTCCTGAATCACTTACCCCTCTGCATGCATTTAAATCTATGACCATTTGCACTTTGACACTCTTGATGATGGTTACAGCTATGCCAGAGCCAACAAACAGGTGGGAGAGGCATTCAAGGACAGAGAATTTATACCATTCAGGTTAGCTGTGTCATCTGAGAATGAAAATCCTGAAAATGACCCTCCCAACAAAGAAACCTGAAAAAGCACTTGACAGTTAATAAAAGTATATCTTTCCTCAGGCACGTTTTCTGTAGATAAGGAAACCGAAGTCCAAAGAAGTTGCGACTTGTCTTTGGTTGCATAAATAGTGCTAAGTGGTAAAACTGAGATTTTTAACCTAGCTCTCAACTGGAGAATGTGTTCTTCATATATACTGTTCATCTGCTTCTAGAGTAGGAGTGTGCATGCTAAGTTGCTAAGTTGTAGCCTGCAACCCCATGGACCATAGCCCTCCAGGCTCCTCTGTCCATGGGATTTCCCAGGCAAGAATACTGGAGTGGGTTGTCCTGCCCTCCTTTGGGGATCTTCCCAACCCAGGGATCAAACTTGTGTCTTCTGCATTGGCAGGCAGATTCTTTACCACTAGCACCACCTGCAAAGAGTTCTGGGTTATCCAAGAAATCCCAAGTCCCTCATCTTTTTCAATTTTCCATTAATCCATGCAAAGAGAAATTTATTGAGTATCTTCTTCATGCTGAGAATTGAGGAAATAGAGGGCAGTTACAAGGATAACTGATCTATCTGCCCATCCATCTTTCCATCTGTCCACCATCCAAACATCCATCCATCCACTGATCTATACATCCAGTTGCTGCCTTCAACCTCAAGAAACTGATAGAACAATAAAGGAGAAAAGACCTACTGAGACAACTGTATTATGCCCAGGCCCCAGTGGTAGGAACTAAACTTGCTTCAATAGCCATTTCGTGGCCACATACAGTCGGCGTCCTCCCAGTGACGAACGCTCAATCTAGAATTCACTCTCTCTCGGATCTCTTTACTGCCAGCTCCTGAACCATGTGTGCCCATCACATTTCATCCTGTCAGTAGACACCTGGAACTAAGCCACTTTACCATAGTCCAGGAAAATACCCGCTCCTGCACCCTCCAGCTCAGACAATGCATCATGAGCTGGAGTTGCTGGGTAGCAGTGACATCGTGGGGTTAGAGCTGCTCCCCAGCCAGCCTTCCATCTCTCCTCCTCACCATGCCCTCTCCACTCAAGGAAGCACCAGCGCTTTTCTTCCTCTTTCAAGGTGAACCGATCACCCATCTCCTAACCCTAAAGTTGTACTACAAACTGTATGCTAGTCCTTGGCAGAAAAAAAGACTTTCCCTTTGCCAGAAGGATTTTGGACTTTTGATATTTTATCTTTAAACACACTCTCTTGTTGACATACAGCATACAGGCAGAGAGTGTGCACCTTGGAAGCCTACTGTAAGTTTCACAAAGTGAACACAGGTGAGCAACCAGTACCCAGACAAAGAAACAAAGGCAGCCAGCCCCCTAAAGCTTCTGTCTAACACAGCTAGTAACCGAGTGAGCAGCTATTTCTTCCTGTTACAAATGTGAGAGGGACACGGAAAGGGTCATGAAGGAGGAAGAATATCCTACACAGAAAAATGGAGGAGACTTTAGTGCAGCAAGAGGAACAAAGGAGGCTTCAGAACAGAGCCCGGCAGGATGGCTGGTGTTTGGTCAAACAGGGAAGGGAGTGGTGCGCCCAAGTACTGGGGATGGCTTTAGCTTTCGCAAGGACAAAAAGGGTTTCAGTCTGTGACTGGGGACTGGAGAGAACGCTGGAGAACCTAAAACTGCATTGTGAAAGATCTGGAACGTTCACTGGCTGTTGTAGGACTTTAACTGTTATCTATTAGACTCAGTGTTGCAACGGACACACATGCAAAATTAGATTTGTTTAAGCAAAACATAAAATATCAAACTACACATTGCCTCAGGCACTGCTTGATGGAGAGTTCAAAGGATGATGAAGAGTAAGTTTCCCCCCACTTTTGTCATTGTATGTCTATTTTTGGAGTTGTCACCTTTTAATTTGGGCTCTCCGAAAGCAGACCCCAAGGCAGGGATCGGAATGTCATTTGGGAAATGCAGGGAGTACCAGTAGGGGTGTGGGGAAGTGAGCAGAGAAGGGAAGACAGCAAGACAATGGTGAGGCCTGGAACCGCTCTCCCTGAGGGCATCTGTCTGGAACCATAGGGGGCACACACTTCAGTGCTATCCTGCTACAATTCCACTCTTTGGAGGAAGGCTGCTCATAGGGAGCATTAATTCTCTGGCACTCAGGGAACGTAGCTTGCTGAGATTTTTGGGAAAGCCCCGAGGCAGAGATGCAGTGGTGAGTGGCTGGTGCCCATGAAGAGGTGACACCCACACATAACAGTGGGGCCCCAGTGGCATCAGCCATTCTTAGCAGGACCCGCCTTTACATCTACAAAAGGCAGCCAGCATTTCTTGCAGCTGGAAAGGAAGGATCTTTCTCCCCTAATACACGAGTAAAAGGCCCGATTCTGGTTTTCATTTTATCCAAACTGGGTCACTGGAGTTAAGCTCTCAGGAGGAGGTGACAGTCTAGAAAAGACCCTCCATGCCATTATTTGACTTGGCAGATGGAGGAGGAGAAGTTCGTTCCTACAGTAAGATGCAGAGTCTGGTCGGGGTGTGATGGGGTGTCGTGGGGGCACCTGGTGTGTGGAATGGAAGCTTGAGAGAGGGCCTGGACTGCAAATGTTGACACAGGTGTCTGTCATCATTTGGGTCTCCCCAGATCGGATCCCAAGGCAAAAACCTGGGTGCTGGTGGCTTATGTGGGTGGGGGTCCCCGGAACCAGGAAAGAGTGATGGGGGAAGTGAGACAGAGAAGGAAAAGAAGACAACTCAGGAGGCGTTGACTGCACGTCGCCTCTGTGAGCGAGTGGGACTCAATCACTTGGGACCTCTGGGAACCAGTATGGAACACACGTCAGAACTTCTCACTGAGGCAGAGAACACTGAAGTTTCTGTTCGCTAGCTCCTATCCCTCCCGGGCTGAGAGAGTTTCTGGGGTATTTTCTACTCCCCAATTCCTTCCTGCCTGATCTCTCTGTGGCGTCAGCCTGTGCCTGTGGACAGAGGGTGCCCTCAGGCCGAGAGGCACCGGAAGCCATCAGCAGCTTGGCCAGCCACTGGCTGCAGGAATCCTCCGGGGCAGACAGATGAGCCAGGACTGGAACACCATCACCACCTGCTGCGGGCCTTCTGTCCTCTCGTCACTGCGGCAGAGCCTCTCCCCAACCCAGTTCACACCTTTTCCAGTCTTTAAATGCTTCCCTTTCTGTCCCCGAGTGACCCCAGAGCCCCCGTCTCCTCTTATCCCACCATCTATACCTCCACTGGCCCTGGATCCCGGTGTACTAAATGAAAAGTGTAGTCCTTTGATAAAATTCCACATTAAAAGGAATCAAGGAAGAAAAGTTTGCAGAGGGGAGGGTCTGGTATTAATCTAAAATTGTCCCTGGGAAGGGAAATGGCAGTTATGTAGGTAGAAATTACGCCACCCTGGCTACTGGCTTAACTGAATCAGTGCTTCTCAAGTAGCTTGGAGGACAGTTGAGAATTTCTGGGGAGCTTCAACGAGGCATGCATCCCCTCCTAACTCTGACAGGTGGGCCTCCCTGCAGAGGGGTGCAGAGATGGGGACACGGCTCCCTCTTGGCCTCTTGGGGGAGGAATCCTCGTGTGAAATCTGGGGAGTTACTGATGGGCTAGCCTTGGAATGCAGACAATGCGGCAGCATGGGGAAGGCTGAGAACCGCCGCTCTGAAATGTAACACTCCGGTCCGTGTGCGCAGTAGAGTGGGAGGAACTTGTGGAGGGAGGATGTGGATCTGAATTCAAAACTTAGCCTCTGAGCTTCTCTGCACCCCAGTTTCATCATCTGTAAAATGGAGGCAATAATACAAACTTCAGGGGGCTGCTGTGGAATTTACAGAGTTTCTGTACGGCATTAGGATCTCACATTTATGTATTATTGTTAACTTTTGTGATCTGTAATGCAGAGCCCTACCCAGCCTGGTCATTAAACAACCGTCTCCTGGGCCCCTCCCTTCCACCCATATCACTGACTCCCCTGCGGAGCTCCTGATCGGTGTCTGTCTCACAGCTCAGGCTCCCTCCACTGATGCCAGAGGGGTCCTGGAAGCAAGGAGTCAGGGCGACGTCCCTTCACCTCATGATCACCTCTCTCTGTCTTGTAGGCTTGGAGAGTGGGGGCTCTGTGACGGGTTCAGATGTTCCAAGGGCTATGGCAGAGTGCAGATGAGGTCTGCTTCGCAGTCTTGCAACAAAGGGTGAAATTTACCAGGAAAGGGTTTGCTCAGGCAGGAAATGGAGGGTGAGCATCCTCCCTGGCAGGGACAGCGGAAATGAGAACATGACCAGATCACCTCTCCAGAGCCCCCTTCCTGACCTCACCCCTCTCCTCCTCCTGATGTGAATTGGAAGATGTTTGCTCCCTCCCCCTTGGGGCCCTACAGGACACACTTTCACGGAAGCACAACCAGTCTCATCAATTACACGCATTTGTCTGCAAGACTATTTCTCCTTTCCTTATATATCTGCAGTTAGTACTGAGTCATGGCCCTAAAATCTTCAACATGATTATTTTCTTAAAATACAACAACAATAAAACAGCACACACACACACACAAATAGCACATACAAGGAAATTTCACTTGCATTCCTAAAAAATGCTGATGGCTGTGGATTCTCCAAGAAGCCTGGGTAAGTTAACAAGGTATTCTAAACCCAAATGCAAACAGATGCCGTCAGAGTGAAAAGCCTCTTGCAGCCATTTGGAGGAGAGGAAGTGGGTGGAAATTCCCAGGAATTCCCTGGGTGAATCCTGCAGAGGCATTGCCTCCAGGAGACTGACCCCAAATATAGCAGGTGCAGCTAGCCCCCGGGCAGGAAGGCATTCCCGGGCTGTTCTCTGCCCTCGGTTGGGAGGGGCTCTGACTCACTCTGTGCTTTTTCTTTTCTGCCTCCTGGATCTGTGTGACATGCTCTGAGCTTTTTTCCCTCCTTAAAGCCCCATGTGGCAAAATGAAAAGGAAACTGCTGGGCCCCTCTCTCCTCCCCCAACTTGCTTCACCCAATGACAGTCAAGGACATATTTTTGCTCTTTTCCTGCGACTGCTTCCATGCTCTCACTGCATACACCAAGAAGCCAAGCAGAGAGCCCTGCAACGAGAGCCTGTCCAGGTCAAGTCCCCCCAAGGCAGGACCTGACACACAAGCGCTCGGCTGAGGGACCGAGGTAATGCAAACGAAGCCCAGCTAGCGCTCTACTGCACTGGCCACTTCTAATGCAAAGCCTGCACACAATCCTTGCTGGAACAAGGTGGGAAACAGGTAAAGAAAGAACTACATCAAGTTTGTTACATATCAATATATTTCGCTTTGTATAGGGAGCGCATTTTCAGAATAGTCTGCAAGGGACTATAGTCTACATTCAGGGACTCACTGTGTGTAGTGTCTACTTATATTTGAATCTTTCTGTGATAACATTTGCTGAAAAGTGGAGAAAAGACTGGACCATTCAATAAAGGTGTTGGAAAGAAACAATATTACACTCCTACACCACACCATGCATAGAAATATAACTGAAGAGGGTTAAGAACTTAAATCTTAGCAACAAAAAAGTAATGGTATTAGAATAAGGCACAGGTCCATTCATCTTCAGAAAAAACAGTGTTTGGATGAAGGCCTTCATAAGCAAGAAACAAACTCCAAAGGGCAACAATGATGGAAAATTAAGAAATCTCACCTGATAAAAATGAAAACTTTCTGAACAATAAAAAATGCCATAAACAAAATTAGATGGCAAAAATTACAGGCAGAAGAAATGTTTGCAATATATTGAACACCTAAGGGATTATTAGTCAGAGTAGATATGTGTGTGTGTTTTATATCAATAAGAAATAGTTGTTGTTATACAAAAGTGGACAAGATACCTAAATGGGCACGTAAGATTTTGCTGGAATCTGGGGGGAATCAAATTAAGACAACGGGGTCCTGCTGGAAGGAAGGAATTCGTGGCATCTCTCTTAAGTGACTTCCTGATCAGCGAGCATCAACAAAGGGACCAGACAAGAGGAAAGGACAACCATCCCAGAGCATACGTATGACCCTGCAGTTCAGAGGAGCAGCGTGTGGACCTATTTTTGGCTTCCCAGGTGGTGCTAGTGGTAAAGAACCCACGTTGGAGTAAAGAACTCCAATGCAGGAGACCTAAGAGACGTGGGTTCAATCCCTGGGTCAGAAAGATCCCCTGGAGGAGGGTATGGCAATCCACTCCAGTATTTTTGCCTGGAGAATCCCATGGACAGAGGAGCCTGGCGGGCTACAGTCCATGGGGTCACAAAGAGCCCTACACGACTGCGCGCCTGAGCATGCACACACACAGGCTTGTGCCACTGAAATGTAATTGCTGGTGTTGGGATCCCTACTTTGCTTACATTGTCATCAGGGGGACAAAACACATGCCATGTTAGAGTTTCTCACAGTCCCTGCTGTAAATAAGACAGGGACAGCTGGACTTGTGGGATTACCGAAGGTGCGCTTTTCCCAGCACCAGCAGTCGCTGCTCAGAGATTTAAATTTCACCCATGGAATCTGTAGCCTGTGAACGGCTGCTCCTTAAGTTGGACATTAATAATTTGTGTTCCTCCTACTACCAAGAAAAAGTTTTGAGAAATTACTGCTTATGTCATGAATTTTAGACCATCCTGGGTCAATTCATCTTCGAAAGTTAACTGGTTGAAGCAGTTACTGTTCACAATTATCAAAGATTAAATTTTCACAATCCACTGTGGGCTGGCTCCAAAGACAAGGCACGAATGTCCAGCCTTCCTGGGGATGTTTGGTTTGAATCTTTTTTTCTTCCACACACAGCAATCGTTGAATCAGTTCAAGCCAACTGGACTTATTATGAAGATCATCCTTTCTGGAAGGTGATATAAAGTCAAGATAGCCCTTAAAGGTACTTCTGAGTCTGTGCAAGTGCATTGTGCTGTTGGTTTTTTGGTTGCTAAGTCAGCTCCAACTCTTTGAAACATCATGGAATGCAGTACGCCAGGCTTTCCTGTCCTTCACTATGTCCCTGAGTTTGCTCAAACTTATGTCCATTGAGTCAATGATGTTATCCCACCATCTCATCCTCTGCCACCCTCTTCTCCTGCCCTCAATCTTTTCCAGCATCAGGGTCTTTTCCAATGAGTCAGTTTGCATCAGGTGACCAAAGTATTGGAGCTTCAGCTTCAGCATCAGTCCTTCCAATGAATATTCTGGGTTGATTTCTTTTTGGATTGACTGATTTGATCTCCCTACTGTCCAAGGGACTCTCAAGAGTCTTCTGAGGCTCCCATTGTGTTGCTACTACTGGCTATATCAGACCTCTACTGAGGTCAACGAGCTCATGCCAGCTCAGATGTGCCTGAGCCACCTGCCATCCTGCTCTCACATTACATTGGGCTTAGCTTCTCCGAGACACAGCCTACGGAATGATCAATTAATACCGCTAACTGTGTGGCTTGACAGTGTAGACTGCTGATTGACAGGTGCCTGTATAGGTGAAGGTGAGTGGCAAGTAACAAACATTTCAGCAATTCAGTTTATTCATAATCCACAGAAACACCTTGTCTTCTTAAAAATGACATGTAAGAGAAAACTCTGTATTACTGTAGAAGATAATTTTTGTGATATGTTAACCCTATAACTCATTCAGGTATTGCTCATTTGATAAAATGCCAGGTGGTTGGAAAAGAGTTTAACATTTAGCATGACTGGTCAAAAGACTTTGTTGAGAAATCCATATAGATTTTGGCAAAATGAGTACAAAGGAAAAATTTCTTGACATAAATCTATCTTGATGGAAATCAATAGCTATTTATCCATCTATTTAGTCTGAGTAAAGATGTGCTTGTCAACAGTAGTCTCAAGCAAATATTGGAGTTATAAAATTTCAAGGTTAGGGTTACGTTTATGAATTACATAAATCAAACTTTCAGAAAGACCCAGACCTTTAAGAAAGGTCTCATTCAGTGGCTAGGTCTCCTGGGACAGAGGGAGGCACATGACTGCCCAATCTTAGTAACATGTCTTTGAAAAAATAACCTTGTGTTTCCACCTAATTACAAGTTTCTTTGCCTGTAAAAGATCTGGATGTGATTTTGTCCCCTTTTATCACCCAGCCTGGATGCACAGCAGGGTGAGTGGTGGGTTGTAAAAACGCAGACGGACTTGGAGTGGGACACAATGAGACCTCAGAAACACAGGCTTACAGGAGACAGAGAAGGCAGGGGAAGAATGGGAGAATGAGGGATGTGGTAAAGGACAGGACTCTAGATCAGAGGACTGCCAGGATGACCCAGACTCTGGTAGACCTTAGAAGAGTTCAGAGCAGCAGAGGCCGTAGGTGGTGCTCTAAACTGGAGAGGGCTGAGCCCACGGGGGGATGAGTCCACTAACCAGGCTACCGAGCCCCTGCTGCAGCCACAGTGCACAGATCATGTGGGCCCGCAGGGGTGTGGTGGGCCCTGAGCAGTTTCAGGGCTCAGGCCAAGAAGGCCGAGGCTCAGCATGAAGCTACGGATAACAGAAGGTGGGCGGCTGGCCCAGCACAGTGCTATGAGTGGAAGGCAGACACGGGGGCCGGGGAGCCCATTGGTAGCCAGAGGATTTATCACAGGCTTGTAGCTCAGCAGGAGTAATTCCAACCCCACATGCTGGGGCCGGGCTACTGAGATGCTATTTCCCAGAAGGCATGTTGGAAGGACTGATGCTGAAGCTCCAATACTTTGGCCACCTGATGTGAAGAGCTGACCCATTGGAAAAGACCCTGATGCTGGGAAAGACTGAGGGCAGAAGGAGAAGGGGATGACAAAGGATGAGATAGTTGGATGACATCATTGACTCAATAGACATGAGTCTGAACAAATTCCAGGAGATGGTGAAGGACAGGGAAGCCTGGTGTGCTGCAGGCCGTGGGGCTACAAAGAGTCAGACACAGCTGAGTGACTAAACAACAACAAATGTCCCTGACTGGTCAAGAGATATGCCTTGCATCTTGAAGGATGCAGCTGTCTCATGAGAAGCCCAAGTATGGTCCACATGCATGCAGGACTGTCTAATAAAGCAAGTACCATCCAGCATGCTGACCGCACCACTCGTCCCTGCCCGGCTGTGTTCCCACACGCAGTCTCGGCCACACTGGTCTCCTTGCTTTCCTTTAGGAAGCCCCATGGCTCTCCTGCCCCAGGGCCTTTGCACTTGCTGTCCCCTCCACCTGGACCCGGAGAAGGCAATGGCAACCCACTCCAGTACTCTTGCCGGGAAGGTCCCATGGATGGAGGAGCCTGGTGGGCTGCAGTCCATGGGGTCGCTACGAGTCAGACACGACTTCACTTTCACTTTTCACTTTCATGCATTGGAGAAGGAAATGGCAACCCACTCCAGTGTTCTTGCCTGGAGAATCCCAGGGACGGGAGAGCCGGGTGGGCTGCCGTCTATGGGGTCGCACAGAGTCGGACACGACTGAAGCGACTTAGCAGCAGCCGCAGCCACCTTGACCATTCCCCCAGACATCCTCTGGATTTGCTTCCTCACTTTATTCCAGTTGCTGCTCAAGGTCTTTCCAGATCATCCTCACTAAAATAGTACTTTTTCTTTCTCAAGATGTTTGTTTACTCTTGGATTTCTTTTTTCATAGTATTTATAATTCTTTGCTATTTTATTGTTTTATTTATATTTTCATAAATATAGTCATATAAATTAATATATTAGAATGCTATAATTTATTTAGTTTATATGACAATACATATAATTTATATTTTATTAATATATAGCTAATATATTATCATAAAATATACATTATGTATTTATATATGTATATTTATTTATATATATTTATAGTTAAGTGTTAGTCACTCAGTCATGTCCAACTCTTTGTGAGCCCATGGACTGTAGCCCACCAGGCTCCTCTGTCCATGTGGATTCTCCAGGCAAGAATACTGGAGTGGGTTGCCCTGGAGCAGGGTAGAAGATGTCCTTCTCCAGGGGATCTTCCCAACCCAGGGATCAAACTCAGGTCTTCTGCATTGCAGGCAGATTTGTTACTGTCTGAGCCACTAAGAAATAGAAATATATATTATATATGTTTATGTATAAATATATATTTATACATACTTATATATTAAATATATATTATACTCTTATATTTTTTGTACAGTCTACCACCCCACTCCAATAAAAGCACTGTGGGCAGAGAACCAATTGTGCCATCATATTTTCAGTGTGTAGAACCAGACTTGGTACAAAGAGGTGCTCAGTGAATATTTACTGAATGAATGAATGACTGAGCAAACCACCAGTGCTCATCACCTGAAGTGAGTGGCTGCGGTGTGCACCACCTGCCCTCGTGTGCTTTGATCGGCAGAGTTGAGTAAACAGGATTGCCTAGGCTGCCAGTGATCCTAAGAAGAGGCTGGAGGACTCTGGGAAAGTTGGGGTTGCTGGGTATGGTGAAGAGAAGCTTTCCGCTCACAATGAACTTCCCATCTCATCCGTCTCTCCCCAGTTGGCCTTCCCCATTTCCTGGGCACAATGGCAGCCACGACTTACACAAGCATCTCCAGACGTCCTGCAGGGGCTGGAGACGCACAGACGTGCAGACAAGTCACAGCCTTGAGGACAACCTGCGAACAGCCTCTCCAGGAGACAAAACCCTCTAATTTGTATTCTCAGTAAGAGTCAAGAGGACACTGCACTGTGGAAAGCTGGGAAACCTGAAATCAGGATAGATTACTTTCTGATGAAAAACACGAGTTCCTTAGAAAACCATCCCAGACAGCATGAACAGCATGGTGGATAAGGCAGAAAAGAGACTCATTGATTCTGAAAGATGGTTTGATAAATCATCTGATTACTCAGAAAGGTAAAAAGATTTCCTGTAGAAAGATTGAGATGGTGAGCAAAAAGATAAATGTCATGAAAAATTGATTCAGGATGTATAATAAAAGCTATTTTCCTGAGCTGGAAAGACTAGAATCTTCAGAATAAAAGAGCTTACCAAGTGTCAGAGACATTAATATAAAGAAACAATACACACTTAGAAATATCTTGGAACATTTTTTTAAAAATTTAAGAGTAAGAAAAATAATCTCACAAGGAACCATGTAGCAAAAACAAAACGATCACATTGACAACTCATTTCTTTTCGGTTTTTTGATCAGAAGCAAATGAAGTAATGTGACAGGTGGCAGTTAAACAATTCTGGGGGCAAGGCAAAGGGAAGAGGAATTCCCATACAGACAAGGCCTCAGGAAGGATGCAACTCACTTCTTTTTCTTCGTTCTGTTTTCTCAAAAAGTAGTCCAGTGATTTTAGAAACAAATCATAATACAGAACTCAAGCATGAGAAAATAAACACGAAAGACATGGGGTGAACACTGACCGAGTTACAAGATGTGGTGGTGGTTGTGGTTGTTCAGTCGCTAAGTCATGTCCAAATATCTCATATATAATTATTCAACCATAAAAAAGAATGAAACGATGCCAGCTGCAGCAACATGGATGGACCTGGATGTGATCATACTAAGTGAAGTAAATCAAAGACAAGTAGCATATGATATCACTTATATGTGGGATCTTAAAGAAAATGATTCAAATGAATTTATTTATAAGACAGAAATAGACTTACACACAAAGAAAAGAAACTTATGGATAGCAAAGGGGGAGAGGGATAAATTAGGAGTTTGGGATTAGCAGATACACATTCAGTTCAGTTCAGTTCAGTCGCTCAGTCGTGTCCGACTCTTCGCGACCCCATGAATCGCAGCACGCCAGGCCTCCCTGTCCATCACCAACTCCCAGAGTTCACTCAGACTCACGTCCATCAAGTCAGTGATGCCATCAAGAGATGAGACGAGATACACATTACTCTATAGAAAATAGATAAGCAACACAGTAGAGCATGCTGCTGCTGCTAAGTCGCTTCAGTCGTGTCCGACTCTGTGCGACCCCATAGATGGCAGCCCACCAGGCTCCCCCGTCCCTGGGCTTCTCCAGGCAAGAACACTGGAGTGGGTTGCCATTTCCTTCTCCAATGCATGAAAGTGAAAAGTGAAGTCACTGAGTTGTCTCCAACTCTCAGCGACCCCATGGACTGCAGTCCACCAGGCTCCTCTGTCCATGGAATTTTCCAGGCAAGTGTACTGGAGTGGGGTGCCATTGCCTTCTCCACAGTAGAGCATAGGGAACTATATTCAATATCTTGTAAAAACCTATAATGGAAAAAAAAAGAAAGCTTGTGGGACTTCCTTGGTAGTCCAGTGGTTAAGAATCCACCTACCAATGTGGGGGACATGAGTTCAGTCCCAGGTCTGGAAAGACCCCTTATGCTGCAGAGCAACTAAGCCTGTGCACCACAACAAGAGAAGCCGCTGCAATGAGAAGCCCACACATCACGAGAGAGAGGGGCCCCTGCTCACTGCACCTAGAGAAAGCCCGCATGCAGCAACAAAGACCCAGTGCAGCCAAAAATAAACATAAATTTAAAAAAAAAGCTTGCTTAATAGAAGAAAGCTAAATTGTTGTTTAAATACAATATTAAATACAATTAAATCAATATTTAATTTTGCAAGGAAGCTATGCAAATATGAAAATAATTGTAAAAAGAAAAAGATTGATAATTAAATAGTACCATTAGCTTGGATTTGAAAGCTAAAATTGTATCAAAAAAATCTTGGGAACTGGGAGGTGGACATGAGTGGAAAGGATCAGTTCAGTTCAGTTCAGTCGCTCAGTCGTGTCTGAATCTTTGCGACCCCAAGAACCGCAGCACGCCAGGCCTCCCTGTCCATCACCAACTCCCGGAGTTCACTCAAACTCACGTCCATCGAGTCGGTGACGCCATCCAGCCATCTCATCCTCTGTCGGCCCCTTCTCCTCCTGCCCCCAATCCCTCCCAGCATCAGAGTCTTTTTCAATGAGTCAACTCTTCACATAGGCAAGGGCATTAGGTCTGTCACTTTCCCTGGAGAGGGTCATCAGGGCTGGAAGCATTCTTGACACTGATGTAAGGACATAGGAGCGATCATTTTTTGAAATATAACGATAACCAGTAACCCAGTAAAAACAGAATTCACAGCTTTTCAAATCACTTGGGTAAAAAGAACAAATACACAAAACATTTGGCCAAAGGTTGGAAGAAAAAAAAGGGCTTCCCAATGCAAGAGACCTAAGAGATCAAAGCCAGGGTTTGATCCCTGGGTCGGGAAGATCCCCTGGAGGAGGGCACGGCAACCCACTCCAGTATTCTTGCCTGGAGAATCCCTATGGACAGAGGAGCCTGGAGGGCTACAGTCCATAGGGTCGCACAGAGTCCAACATGACTGAAGTGACTTAGCATGCATGCACACAGGAAGAAAAAAAAGCCAAGAGACCTAAAAATGCCAAATGGATTGCATAAACTAAGATGAAAGAAATAAGTCCCACAATGTCCATCTTCATAACAAATACAATAACAAATAAAAGAACCCACGTTGAATCCAAACATAAGTGATTTATAAGAGACACATCTAGAACAATGACAGAAATAAAAATACGTTAGTAAGTAAATAAACACATTCATACACAATGTTGATGGGGCAAGAATCTACAGGGTAAGATACACAATGGAGATCAAACCAGTCAATCCTAAAGGAAATCGACCCTGAATATTCATTGCAAGGACTGATGCTGAAGCTGAAGCTCCAATACTTTGGCCACCTTGATGCAAAGAGCCGACTCATTGGAAAAAAAACCCTGTTGCTGGGAAAGACTGAAGGCAGAAGGAGAAGGGGGTGACAGAGGATGAGATGGTTGGATGGCATCACTGACTCAGTGGACCTGAGTTTGAGCAAATTCAGGGAGATAGTGAAGGACAGGGAAGCCTGGCGTGCTGCAGTTCAAGGGGTTGCAAAGAGTCAGACATGACTGAGTGACTAAACAGCAAAGACACACAAAGGAGAAAAAAGGAATCTGTTTAAAAAGCAGGCTTGTGGAAGGGAGCTTGATATTCCCCATAATTCTCCTAGCAGGAGCACCATATTTATGTGGAAGAGCTATCCTGATGAGCCACTGGAGTGGTGCTGGGAGCCCAGGGGCGAGCTTAAGCCTCAGGATATGCGGTGCAAGGCCCAAGAGAGGACTTAACCGTCATCCCCAGAGGGAAGCAGAGAAAGAAGAAAAGGAAGTGGCCGGATGCTAACGGGCTGCGCTCTGCACCATGGCATCAGCTAGGTCGGCTGAACCCCAGCTGAGCCCTGAGTATCAGTGGGCTCTTCGTGGAAATGGGCAAAGGAGCTGGGCTCGCCGTCCGAGTTGACGAAGGAGGAAATATTTTAAGCAGACTCTAGAGGCAGTAGGACCCTAAGGAGGTCCTCAGTGGTGGCAGCAACACAGAGGAGGCCTGCTGAGCTTCTCTGGGGCTGCGGGTTTAGGGTCTGACGCTGATTTGCTGACAGTGAGGTCACACCTGTAAACACACTCTGATGAAGACTGGGGGAACACACAAGCCAGGGCAGAGGCTGAGTGCTGGAATGTAACAGGCAGGCGCTGAGCTCGCTTACAGCATCCAGACCAGGGCTGGGGGAAAGAGCCCAGGGTGAGGAGCTTGTGTCCCCAGCATCTGTGCTTGGTCAGGGGAGGCCGTCCGTAAGTCTGAGCCTGTGTCCTCTGCTGAAATAAGTGCACGTGGACCACGTCAATGCTCGGTCCACACACCTGAGACTCCTGTCTTCCACCCTCGTGTGCCCCCCGTCTGCCCCGTATTTGCATAGCCAACAGCCAGCGCCTCCAGTGTTCCTCTGGAGGGCTCCTCGGGCTGCTGGAACCCACGAGGCCTGACAGAAGGAAAGGCTGGGAGTTCCTGGGAGTTCGCTTCTCCACCACAGTCCTTTGCTGATGATTAATGACATGAGTGGGTAAATTCAAGCCTATTTCCTTTTCTGAGGCATTCCATCCACTCTGGGCTTCCCAGGTGGTGCCTTGTTAAACAATCCACCTGCCAATGCAGGAGACATAAGATACTTGGGTTTGGTCCCTGGGTGAGGAAGATCCCTTGGAGAAGGAAATGGCAACCCCCTCCAGGATTCTTGCCTGGAGCATCCCATGGACAGAGGAGCCTGGTCGGCTACAGTCCACAGGGTCACAAACAGTTGGACATGACTGAGCACACACACACGCACACACACGCACACACAAGCCCCCTGCTCCCATGTCAGAGTCTCAGCTCTGGGGGAATCCAGCTACAACAGGTGCCAGCCTCACGCGGCTCTATTTCTCCCGTCTACTCTCTTGCCTCTGCTCCGGCTTCCTGCCAGAAGCAGCCTCTTGACTTGTTTCTCTTTCACAAGGAACGAGTGAGGTGAACTACAAACACCAGCCTCGGGGCGTGCTCTCACTTTACACTTTGCTCTCGGAGGACCTGTTAAAGAATATCCACCCAGCTTTTGGAAAACCTGTAAAGTGGCCATGGAAAGTTTTAGTTGTTGGAGGCCCTCTCTGTTTATACCAGGCTTCTTCTCTCTGAGACATCAGGTCTGGGATGCCGGAAAAACAAAGATATGTGGAAGACAGTCTGTATGGGAA
The DNA here is from genome assembly GCA_006410635.1 of Cephalophus harveyi. Classification (NCBI taxonomy): domain Eukaryota; kingdom Metazoa; phylum Chordata; class Mammalia; order Artiodactyla; family Bovidae; genus Cephalophus; species Cephalophus harveyi. The sequence continues at coordinate 258,671 of SJYT01034581.1, forward strand.
CTCTAACTTAAGCAGGGAGTGTAGAGAGTCAAGCTCTACCTAGAAAAGAAATCAGGATTGGATATAACACATCAGTGCAGGATATCACCTGCAATGTAGGTGATGCGGGTTCAGTCTCAGGAAGATCCCCTGAAGAAGGAAATGGCAACCCACCCCCATAGTTTTGCCTGGGAAATCCCTCGGACAGAGGAGCCTGGCGGGCTACAGCCCATGGGGTCACAAGAGTCAGGCATGACTTAGCAGCTAAACTTCCACCACCACCACCACAACAGGTCATGGTAGAGTCAAATCAAATACCAGGAGACGGACAATGACTAAGGAGGGGTTACGATAGGAAAGACAAGAGCTAAAGTGAGCATCCAGGGCTGAAAAAGAGCTAGAGACATCTGAGCAGGCAAGAAAATCTGCTCTCACAACTTTTACTCAACACTGTACTAGAGGTCTCAGTCAACGTAAAAATGCAAAAAGAAAAAATAAAAGAGATACAAACTGGAACAAAAAAAATAAATTATCTTCAGTTCAGTTCAGTTCAGTTGCTCAGTCGTGTCCAACTCTTTGCGACCCCGTGAATCGCAGCATGCCAGGCCTCCCTGTCCATCACCAACTCCCGGAGTTCACTCAGACTCACGTCTATCGAGTCCATGGTGCCATCCAGCCATCTCATCCTCGGTAGTCCCCTTCTCCTCCTGCCCCCAATCCCTCCCAGCGTCAGAGTCTTTTCCAATGAGTCAACTCTTCGCATGAGGTGGCCAAAGTACTGGAGTTTCAGCTTTAGCATCATTCCCTCCAAAGAATTTACTCACAATGATATGATTGTCTCCATAGGTTACCCAAAACAATGCAAGAAAAAGCTACTTGAACTAATAATGGATTTAGCAAATTTACACTGTATAATATCAAAGCAAAAAATCAACTGTAAATCTATATACTAGCAACAAATAATTGGAAACTGAAGCAAAAATGCCATGTACAACAGCACCAAAAAGTATAAAATACTTAGGGACAGCTCTGACAAAAGATATGAAAGGTCCGTATGCTGAAAACTATAAATAACATTGCTAAAGAAATTAAAGAATTTCCAAATGAATGGAGAGCTGAACTTTATTCATGGGTTGGAAGACTCCACATTGTCAAGATTAATATTATTCCTAGACTGATCTACAGATTTAACATAATCTCTATTAATATGCTAGCAGACTTTTTATAGAAAATGACATCCTGATTCAAAAATCTTGTGGAAAGGCAGAAAACCTAGAATAGCCAAAAAAACTTTGGAAAAGAACAAAATAGATGTGGTTTTTCTGGAGGCTCAATGGTAAAGAATCTGCCTGCCAGTGCAGGAAATGTGGGTTTGATCCCTGGGCAGGGAAAATCCCCTGAAGAAGAAAATGGCAACCCACTTCCATATTGTTGCCTGGGAAATCCCATGGACAGAGAAGCCTGGCAGACTACAGTCCATGGGATTGCAAAAGAATTGGACATGAGTTAGCAACTAGATAACAGCACAAAGGTACTAAGCACTACCAGACTTCAAGACTTAATAGAGCTAGTTATCAAGATAATGTGGTACTGGTCCCAAATTGGACAAATAAATCAACGAAACAGAAGAGAGAGCCCAGAAACTGACCCAAACATATGTGGATCACGGATTTTTAACTAAAGATACATGCAGTGTGGAGAAAGGTTAGTCTTTTCAATGGAAGGTACTTAACAATTAGAAAACACACACACACACACACACAAATGATGAAGCTGAATCCATACCTCCTATCATAAAAATATGAACTCAAAATGGATGATAGATATAAATGCAAAACTTAAAAATATTAAAGTTCTAGAAGAAAACATAAACCATTTTTTGATCATGAGTTAGATATGTCTTAGATACGACACTAAAAAATAAAATTTAATAAAATTAATGTCTAAATCAAAAATTTCTTCTCTTAGAAGGACACTATTGGAAGAATAAAAATACAACCCAAAGACTGATATAAAGTACTTGCAAAACATTTTTTCTAAAAAGTAACTTATATGCCATATATATATGTATAAGTCTCATAATTTAATAAGAAGACAAAGTGGGTAAAAGATTTTAAAGTGGGTAACAGATCTGAACTGGGCTTCCCCGGTGGCTTAGACAGTAAAGAATCTGCCTGCAATGCAGGAGACCCAGGTTGATCTAAATAGGGACTTCATGGAAGACAGATACATCGATCTCAAATGAGCACCTCAGAGGATTCTCAACATCATTAGTCACTATGGAAATTCAAATGAAACCATAATGACATATAACTACACACCTATTAAAACGCATCCAATTAAAAAAACCTACCCTATGAAGGGTTGGTGAGGGTGTGAAGGAACTCGGACCCTGCTGTTGGATATGTTAATTGGTCCAATCATTTTTGAAAACAGTTGGGCTACTCCATTTCTAGGCATTTATGCAAGAGAAAAGAAGTGTATATTCATACAAAAACTTGTACATGAATGTGTCCTTTATTTGTAATAGTCAAATATTGGAAAAAACTCAAACGTCTATTAACTGGTAAATGGGTAAACAAGTTGTGGCATATCCACACAATGGAACACTATTCAGCAATCAAAAGAAATGAACTACTTATACAACAACAAGAAATTCTAGAACAATTATGCTGAGAGAAACAAGTCAAAGAAGAATATACATAAATTCCATTTGTGTAAAACTCTAGAAAATGCAAGCTTATCTTCAGTGAGAGCTTGCTCAGGGAGGGAGTGTAGAGATGTGAGAGAAGAGGTTATGAGGGTCAGCAGGGAACTTTCAGGAGCAGTTGCCATGTTCATTGTCTCGATTGTGGGATGGTTTCAGTGCAGGATCTAGATATCAGAATGTATCAGCCTGCCTTTTTGATACATGCTGTTTACTGTGCCTCAATCACACTTTAATAAAGGAACATCACTTTCCATTTTCTTTTCACTGGGGGAAGGAGCTGGATAAAATCTGAGTGAGCTGATTGGCCTCACGTTCAGCCTCCGGCTCTCCATTGCAAATCCAGATGTGGCCTGCCCATTGCTCCTCTTAGTGATTGCGCTTGATGGGTAGCACTGCAAAGCACAGCTGGGGCTCTGCTGGAAGATGAGCACCATTTTCAGGGGAGAGGAATTTAATCTCATTACCACCAGCAGTCCGGTTAGGGAGGATGGCCTTGCCTTAAGACTGCAGACCTGATCAACAAGATAAGGTGCATCAATTCTGGGAGATGTAGGATTGCCACTGCAAGACTATTTTTAGGAAGCTGCTTTTCTGTCCAGAACATCCACCTGAAAATAGCTCTGAGCACTGGGGAGGCAGCACTCTGCAGCTTCCTGAGCTGAAAGCTGAAACCTAAAGATTTATGGAGCGGATTTTACCTCTAATTCCGGATTTTGTAATGATACAGAACATATTGATAATAAATAGCTGCTCTAAGAAACTTGAGAATATGATCCAAATTCAATTTACTCCTAGCCAGGAATAACTGAACTATTATGTTTCTAGAGGCAGGGGGAAACAATTAATATTTCTCTCTCTTCCAGATAATAGAGGGTTGTAGTTGTGGTTTAGCTGCTCATCGTGTCCGACTCTTTGCGAACCCAGGGACCATAGCCTGCCAAGCTCTGGCCATGGGACTCTCCAGGCAAGAAAACTAAAGTGGGTTGCCCTTTCCTTCTACAGGTGATCTTCCTGACCCAGGGATGGAACCTGTGTCTCCTGCATTGGCAGGCAGATTCTTTACCACTGAGCTACCTGGAAAGCCCCAATAGTGGGTTGATCTAATGCATTTCCACTCACAACTCATTTCCTTTTCCTTCCCTGCCAGCAGGGTCCTAATTTTGTTCAGATAGCAAGTCATGTGAGCCAATCACGGCAATCCTGTTTCATTTTGCTGGTGACCAATCTAGAAGTGGGCATGAAAACCAGGACTGGCAAAGGAGATGGAAGGGGAAGCTTCTAGGAACTTCTGGGGAAATACTAGATTGCCCCCAAAAGTTCCTTCAGGTTTTTCCATAACATCTGATGGGATGAACTTTTTGGCCAACCCAATACAAGAACTCCACCACAGGAAGGAAGCCCTCTCCACCAGCTCTTGCCTCCTATCTTTGGGGCTGGGTATAAAGTCTGCAGCAGCCGACTTGCCACCAGAAGAACAAATCCAGAGGTGGTCTGCCCCCTGCTCCTCTCGGTTATTGGGCCTGGTGGGTAGTAAGGCCGGGGAAGTGACCCCAGCACACTGCACAGGCAGAGCCTCGTTTCGCGGGTGCTTCGCGACGTGGGGAACTATTGGAGCAAACCATAAACTAGCTACCTCTGGATTTCTTGACAATTAAAGAATAAAGTCTTAGCAGCTTCAACCACTGAAGACTGGGCTTTGGCTATTTATAGCTCAAGCTATCCTAAGGGACTCACATCCACTTGTTTTCCTCCAGTATCTGTTCTCTCCATTCTCCTTAGTAAAAAGAACCCCTCAATTTTCATCTGGCCATACAGCCACATGGATTAACGCTCCACTTCCCAGCCTCCCTTACAACTAAGCGTGCCTGTGTGACCAACCAGAGCAGCTGTGTCCAGTGGCAGCTGCTGGGAACTGTCCTTAAAAAGAACAGTTGCATACACTTTGCTCCTTTTTCTTTATTCTGTTCTTTGTCCAGCTACTTGGAATGAGAATGTGATGGCTGGAACTTTGGTCACCATCTTGGACTGTGAGAAGGAAGGTCTCCTTGTAGGGAAAGTGGCAAGGTAAGAGAGCCCAGGTCCCTGAGTCTTTTGAATCTAGGTTCGAACAGCCCTGGATTGCCTATCTTCAGACTTTTATATGAGAGATAAATCAGCTTCTACCATGTTTAAGCCATTATAAATTTTTTAATGTAGCAGAATTTAATCCCAACTGATACATTAAATAAGCAGCTGCTGGTGGTACCCCATAACCATATGGCTATAATGCCCTGGGTCTACAACAGCCCTCTAGCTTCTAGATGAAAACAAAGGAATTGACAGGAAGGTGCAGCCACTGAGCTCTGCTGCGATGGCATGAAAGCAGCCAACAGAGAATATGTAAATGCATGGGTGTATCTGTGTCCTAATAAAACTTTATTTATAAAAACAGGTAGGACCTCCCTAGTGGAGTAGTGGGTAAGAATCTACCTGCCAATGCAGGGGTCACGGGTTGGATCCCTTGGCTGGGAAGGTTCCACATGCCGTGGAGCAACTAAGCCCGTGTACCACAACTACTGAGCTTGTGCTCTAGAGTTTGCAGGCCACAACTATTGAGCCTGCGTGCTGCAACTACTGAAGCCCGAGCACCTAGAGCCCATGCTCCGCAACAAGAGAAGCCACCGCAACGAGAAGCCTGTGCACCACCGCGAGACAGTAGCCCCCTCTTGCTGCAACCAGAGAAAGCCCTCAAAAAGCAACAAAGACCCAGCACAGACAAAAATAAATACATCAAATTAATTTTTAAAAAAGAGGTGGTGGGCTAGATTGGACCTGTCGGCTAGGTGTTTCCAATGCCAAGCGCTATGTTAGATGCTCATTTATCAAGCATTTTCAACATGACTGACCTTGCAGTATTTCAAAACCTCTCTCTCATTATTCTAATAAGAATCCTGAAAGTCTTCTGGATGAAGACACTGACACTAGATGATGGTACAGAACATGGTCAGAGCTCGCAGGCAGAAACACTGCTGGGAAGTGGACCCCGACTTGCACCTCTGAAATCCAGGCCCATTTGAATACACCACTCATGCTGTTTTCTGCAAATGAAATTTATCTTCTTAACAACTGTGTGAGCTGTGCCTGTAACACGGTCAGCAGGCGCACCTGACCACATTTCCGACACTCCCCAAGGACCAGAAGAGGGGAGCATGCTGGCAAAGCCCTGGAACGAGGCGTGAACACAAACATTGTCTCATTTAACACACTTCCTGCAGACACAACAGTCAGCTTCAAACTGTGGGTGGGAAAGGAAGGGAGAGACAATGGAAGGAAAAAAGAGAGGCACGAGGCGCTGAGGAATTCCACAGCAGAATAGCCTAATTATAGTGTCTCCTCTCCGGGGCCTGAGAACCCAGTGGGCAGGATGTTAGAAATACCAAGCCTCCCAACAGGGATCTTCCACGTGCTGACCCTTGAATGAGGGGCTTTCTTTCTGTGGTTTTATTTAATCTCCACAAGATCCCCATGAAGTGGACACCAGGACCCCTGTTCTTAGTGACACCAGAGACTCAGAGGGTTGGGTAGATTGCACAAGGCCACCTCTCGTGAGGGGCAAAGCTGGGAATTAAAGGACACCTTTCTCATTTAGAAGCCCAAATCCTCTCTCCATCCCCTGGCTTTCTAGGGTCACTTTTTTTTTTTCAACTTTTTATTTTATACTGGAATTTAGCTTATCAGGTGGCACTAGTGGTTAAGAACCCATCTGCTAATGCAGGAGACATAAGACACACAGATTCAGTCCCTGGGTTGGGAAGATCCCCTGCAGGAGGGCATGGTAACCCACTCCAGCATTCTTGCCTGCAGAATGCCATGGACAGAGGGTCCTGTTGGGGTACAGTTCATGGGGTCACACAGAGTCAGACACGACGAAGCAATTTAGTCGATCAACAATGTTGAAACAGTTTCAGGTAGACAGCACAGGGACTCAGCCATACATATGTATGTATCCATTCTCCCCCAAACTCCCCTCCAAGCTGCCGCATAACAAGGAGCAGAGCTCCTGTGCTGCACAGTAGGTCCTTGCTCGTTCTCCATTTTAAATATAGCAGTGTGTACATGTCCTTCCCAAACTCCCTAACTATCCCTTCCCCTCCAGGGTCACTCTTTTTTTTTTTTTTTACCCCTGGAGGAGGGAATGGAGACTCACTACAGTATTCTTGCCTGGAGAGTTCCAGGGACGAAAGAGCCTGGCAGGCTACAGTTCATGAAGTCACAAAGAGTCACACAAGACTGAGCAACTAACACTTTTACTTTTTCTTAGGCAAACATTCCTCAATACTGTGGTGGTATACTTTAGTTTCTTTTCTTTTTTTTTTTTTTTAAATTTTATTTTTACTTTATTTTACTTTACAATACCGTATTGGTTTTGCCATACATTGACATAAATCTGCCACGGGTGTATACGAGCTCCCAATCCTGAACCCCCCTCCCACCTCCCACCCCACATCATCTCTCTGGATCATCCCCGTGCACCAGCCCCAAGCATCCTGTATCCTGTATCGAGCATAGACTGGCGCTTCGTTTCTTACCTGATAGTATACATGTTTCGATGCCATTCTCCCAAATCATCCCACCCTCTCCCTCTCCCTCAGGGTCCAAAAGTCCATTCTATACATCTGTGTCTCTTTTGCTGTCTCGCATACAGGGTCATAATTACCATCTTTCTAAATTCCATATATATGTGTCAGTATACTGTATTGGTGTTTTTTCTTTCTGGCTTACTTCACTCTGTATAATGGGCTCCAATTTCATCCATCTCATTAGAACTGATTCAAATGAATTCTTTTTAATGGCTGAGTAATACTCCATTGTGTATATGTACCACAGCTTTCTTATCCATTCATCTGCTGGTGGACATCTGGGTTGTTTCCATGTCCTGGCTATTATAAACAGTGCTGCAATGAACATTGGGGTACATGTGTGCTGGGCATACACACTGAGGAAACCAGGGTCACTCTTGAGATGAAGGAGTAATGAAGGCCTCTTTGGGAATAGTTTATCCCAAAGGCAACACCCACTCATCAGACTGCTTGCCTGTCCAATCCTGGTCTTCCCTACTCACTTCCCTGTGGCTGAGGCAACAAAATATGCAGGGACAGAGGGCACTCTGGCCTCAGGGTTGTTCCAGTTGCTCTGTGAGAACAGAGCACTAAGTGTAAGGCGTCGATGATCCGAGTGGGAGCTAGGACCACGGACGTGGCCTTGGAGGTAGAAAGAAATAAACAGATTTGGGACCGCAATAGGACAAGGTCATGGACTCAGTGTGGGAGCCAGGAGGAGAGAGAAACCCAGCGATAATGTTCTGAGTCTGGTTTGAGTCAGCAATTTGAGACAAACGGGTTACGAGTTCCATTCTAAATCAATTAAGTTTGAGATTTCGATGACATATCTAAGTGCATGATGTCACCTAGTAAGTCTAAACTAGGAAGTGAAGTCGGGGCTGAAAATAAGACATTCGAGAGTCGTTGGCACTCGCCTGGGTGGAGCCAGGGCCCTGCTCAGTGTCCCAGGCTCTAACAGACACCTCACTCTCATGCTCTTCCCTGTGCTGACCGGCCCAGCATCGTGGGAGAGCCCTGCTGACCCCAGCACACCTTCACACCGCCTCTGCAGTGGTCTTGGAGCACATGGGTCCTCCTCTTCTCTGGAACAGTCCTGTGTGAGCAGGGGCGGTCCCACCTGGGGCACCAGGTCCTGAGCACTCTGTCCTCCTTCAATGCCCCACGGTACCCACACTCTCCAGGACTGGGAGGCCAGGCGCCGCGTACCCAGTGCAGCACATGGAGGTTTTTGTTAAGATGTCTTCAGGCTCCCTCATTCCTGCATCCTTGCATCTTTGGTCCTGGTCTCTTCCTAGCTTGGAAAGAGCCCCCATCTCCCTTGTTAAGCTGTCTTCTCCCAGTTTTAGCACTATGTGCTCCATGAACTTTAAGTAATACTCACCCACTCCAAAGTTCTTTCTAGAGTCTTTTATATATTCACTTAAAATGTTCCCTCTCTTTGCTCTAGATGTTAACAGAATTATCAGAACCAGGCTCTCTTAGTGGCTGCAAAGGGTGTTTCTCCAAGTTTCATATTACCTGCTATCACCATGGACGTGCTGGGATTCAGGTATAAACACCACTGCTCAGGAGGCAGAGGTGAGGTAGGGAGGTTATCTCAGGTAAAGGGCATCCCAGGTGACGCTACTGGTAAAGAATCCACCTGCCAATATAGGAGACATAAGAGATGCAGGTTCGATCCTGGGTCAGGAAGATACCCTGGAGGCGGGCATGGCAACCCACTCCAGTATTCTTGCCTGGGAAATCCCATGGACAGAGGGAGCCTGGTGGGCTACAGTCCATAGGGTAGCTGGTGGGAATCTGCTGCAGGGTCCAGAGAACAGTTCTTGTGATGGGCCCAGACAACCTGAGTTCAATGCCAGGACCCACCTGGTGATAGTTGTGTGAATGAGGGCATGTCACTTAACCTCTCTGCGTCTCAGTCTCTGCGTCTTGAATAGTAATAACTTCAGGTTTGTTAGATTACGAGGTATGTGGGGAAACTGCTTTGTACCCTGTATACAGAATTACAAAGGTAATGTGTTACTTCCTGTGCACAACATTCAGCAATATGTGTCATCAGAGTCCCTTACGTTTCTGCTCTCCCGCTTGCGTTAGACGGTATACATCTGACGGCTACAGCTCACACGAGCCCAGACAGCTGCCGGGGGCCCAGTGAGCAGGGGACCAGGCTTACGGCAGCTTCTTCTGTGCAAAGTTGCCTTTGTCTTTGTGCCCTTGCACTTGGGCCGACTTTTTCTTTCCCTCCATTCACACAGTGATGTCAACCGGTTCATATTCGGCAAATATCAGGATCGTCAAGAGAAAGGACGCAGGGCACAGAAGTAGGAGGGAGAATCCAGAGATGATGAAGCTATCGGGGCTCATATCTTGTTTTTTCTCTTTACCTGGACAAATAAATGGGAAGCAGCCTGCCGGAAGTGGCCATAACCCCAGGACCTTTATAACCCGTCCTCCTGGGCAGCTACCTGAGGGGAATCTGCCAGCTGAAGGGGTCTCAGCCACACCTCCTTGTCCGCGAGAGTCTAGGGGTTCCCTGTGTGCCCTCCAGCCCGGGAGAGCTGCCGGAAGCCTCCCCGACGTCTGTTTTGACTCTGCTTCTCTGGCTTTGCTCGGCCTGTTTCCTGTTCACCTCTGTCCTCGACTGTCGGGTAAGTCTGACTCATAAGAAACCACAGCCAAGTCACCTGGAGGTCTGAGTCACTGGCTTTTGGAGTATCTCTTTCTCAAAAAAATAATAGAGGCAAAATCAAGTGCCTAAGTCAGGACTGTATTTTGCAATAGATTTCAGCCAAGTATTGCTTTAAATGGTTAGTTCTGGGAATTCCCCGCATGGGTCAGATGACTTAACTCTGGCAACTGGGACACAAGTGAATCATTTCATTTCGTCTCCTAGCAACGGACTTCCCTCCTCCTCCCCACCCGCTGTCTCTCCTTTGCCTCCACAAGGGTTTGCAGAGAACCCCTGTGTCCTGATCTTAGGTGCGGAAACGAGACACAGTGTGATGCTAAAGATGCACACGGGGGATGGCCTTGTGAACACACGGAGACCCACGGGACAAGTTCGCCAGTCAGGGCAGCACAGGGGCACTGAGCTCAGCCTGCGCGTGTCCTGACCCAGGGTCAGGTGTGACCCCGCCTGGGCAGGGGAGCAGTGGAGCTTTCCTAGGGTCGCCGGAAATGCTCTCTTACACAGCGGCTCTCTTCTACCCCTGGGGCCGAGTGAGCTTGACAACTCACCTCCATCACATGGCAGCGCTCTGCAGGAGGGGGATATGACAAAGACTGAGGTCAGAAGGGAGATGGAAGAGGGTGGTCCTTTTCTCAAAGCCCCAAGAAAGGCAGTGCCTTCGAAGCCAGGGTCCTTTGGGCTAGACCCATTAATCAATCTTCTGGAGGCCGCATCCATAGGCAGTGGACCTGCAGGGGCATGGCAGACGCAGAGCAACACGGTGGTGGTTGATGCCTGCGGTACCCCATGACACACCCTCTCGGCCTCCCTACATTTCCAGCCACAGCTCTGATGGAAACTTGAGTGGCGACGTCCACCTCAAACTAGAGGCGAATCTTCCTGCTTCCCTGCCACAGGGCTAGCTACCTCCGAAGCAGGGAGCCTCACACAAGCACAGCCTGGAAGTGAGAAGAGGAAACAGCCCAGGAGCCACCACCAGCCCACGGAGCACGAAAGTCAGTAGACAGGCTCATCCTCTGGGTGGGACGTTCCTTGCCTGTGTTTACAGTCCAACAAGAATCCAGAGGAGGGAAGGTGTGCTGCAGGTCCGTTCCATCGCTGTGACCGCCAACAACTTCTCCAAGTGGCCACGGGCGTGGCTTCCTACCCTCTGGCCACATCCCACCCCCTGCTCTGGGGAACCGTCTCATAGGTGCAGCTTGTTCCGGGCACTAGGGCACCACGCTTCTCCCTCGGCCCCGGGGAGCCACACCCTCTCATTTGGGAGGTCTGCAGCCTTGGCTGACTAATCAGGTGGTCGAGCCACGTGGGTTAAAGGGTACTGTATGACTGAAGACCTTTGACTGGGAAGGAGAAGAGGTGGAGATTCGTGGAGCTGGTGCTCTTAATGGGGTTCCCTGATGTCTCAGCAGAAAAGGACCTGCCTGCAATGCAGGAGACGTGGGTTCGATCCCTGGGTCGGGAAAATCCCCCTGGAGAAGGAAATGGCAACCCTTTCCAGTATTCTTGCCTGGAGAATCCCATGGACAGAGGAGTCCAGCGGGCTACAGTCCACAGGGTCGCAAAGAGACAGGACTAAGCACACACGCCTGGATGGTGCTCTTGATATCTAAGATATTCTCTTTCCCTCAGCCCCAGGCCAGCGGGCCCTGTGCTGGGCACGGGGGTTACAGCGGCAAACAAAGCGATGCTGTCCCTGCCTCATGGAGCCTGCCGGGGAAAACAGACGTGGAACAGATCAGCGCTGAACTCCCTGCCGAGAGACCGGGAGCCGGAAAATAAAGTCCCAAGGAGATCAGGACAAGCTCCTTTGGGGTGTCCCTTCAGCTGAGTGAGGCGGGTGGAGGCAGGAGGCTGGCAGGGTGCTCCAGGAGGAGAAGCAAAGAGTGGCACAAGGGGCACAGAGCCGCTTGAAGCTGTTCGAAATCGGAAGGGGGCTGGTCCAGCTGGAGAGTGGGCTGCCCACGGGCTGTGGTGAGATCCATCCACGGCCAGCGATGAACAACGGCAGCACAGCCTCCGCTCCTTCTAGCAGTCAGCCTGGGAGCAAGCATTTGCTGAGACCCCATGGGCTGGGGTACACTTTGTGGGGTACAGAATAATGTCTGGGCCCTGCCCTTAAGGGATTTCCAAGCCACAAATGAAGAGAGACGTGCACTTCAAGGAGATGTGTTGTTTTTCAGTCTACAAAAGGGTGAGCTGGCATTGGCAGCCTGAAAATATCACCAAAAGGTCTGACCAGCCTCTGCAGCTGTTATATATTACTGGGGTCCAAAGGTCTGGCCTTGAATGTCTGATTTTTTCTCTCCCAATATGCTTGCTTTAAAATAGAAAAAAAAAAAACAAAAAACCAACCAACTTAAAAACAGTCTTGTTTACTTTATCCAAGATTAAAGAGCTTGAACCGACTTGGATGGTCTAAATGGATTTTTAAGTGCTTTATGGACAAGTACCCCTAATTGCTGAAATGCGAGACTGGGCTTCCGTGACTCTCTGCCGTGCTTGTTTTGTCTGGGTTTGCTTATTTACTCTCCTTGTTAGAGGTCAAAAGCTAAGTCTCAGATTAGAAGATTTTAATTTTTGAAGCTGAGGACTGAGACAAGCTCGGTGGAGCCATGTCACACAGTGGGTAGTGGCCTTCAATTTTCTTCCCTGGGTAGGACTGTCCAAGGTCTAACAGCGCCTCTAATCCAGTGGTCTGCAGATGAGAAACCAGTGAAGTGGTGAAGCGCCCTAGGGGTGCATGTCGCAATCCGTGTGTTTTGGAAATTCAGAACCACCACAGAGAAGGGTAGGGAGGGCAGAACCAGAGTCTCTGGCCTTTCCCTCCTCTTCTTTGCACTCGTCAGGGAAGCAGCCCGGGATGGTGGAAAGAGCCCAGAATACGGAGCCCCAGGTTCTGAGCGTCAACCCTCAGTCCCTGGGAGGCGACACCTGCACTCTCTGAGTCTCCAGTTCTTTATTTGTCATGTGGGGATGGTAATACCTGCCTCGAGGATTGGGTCCTGGATCGAAATCATGAAGCACAAGCTCAGGCAACCCCAAAATCATGAGACTCCACAGAGTTCTTCTGCGAGAGTCCCTCCCCAAGAGAGACAAGTCCTGAAAGTTTTCCAGAACCCATCCTCCTGGCATCAAATGAGATTATATACTTACGAGATTTTTCCAGGGACTGGGGAACATTTCTTAGATACTTTGTAAAGCTCCATTGCAATATTCATGGGAGAGGCCAAGGTGGGGCAGGGCAGTGTTTATATAATTTTTTTGGAATTGATTATCTAACTGAGTTTATTATTAGTCAAAGGTGTGGCCCTTCTCTTTCTGCTGCGTCACCTCAGCCCTTGCTTTTCTCATGATCTCGGAGGGATGGTGGGCAGGAGGTGAGTTCTGCACTGTGGACTCACCGAGCTGGTACAGGAGACCCAGTCAGTCTGGTTTTTAGAGGCCAATAAGGTGAGTCTGTGGGCCTCCAGACTCCCAGCGTCTGAGACCTGGGGGCCCCTGGCTCTGTGGGATGCTGGAGTCCCCCGCAGGGTGGGGCGGCATTCCTGAGCATTTTCACGGACAGATGACTGAAGGTCCCTGGTGTCCCTTATGCTCTGGAGAACAGGGCCAAGACCCATACTAGAAACCTGCTCAGGAAACAAAGGGAGACAAAGGCCAACCTATGAAGCAAGCCCGGCTGTGTCAGGCACCGGCTAGCGCGTGTGCGTTTCGGCCGGGCGGTGCTTCCTGCCCGGAGGAGACACTCCCAGTCCAGCACTAATCACAGCGTGGGGCGCAGCGTGGCGAGGGGGACCAGCAAGAGGCTGATCCCAATAAGGGGAAGAGAAAGGGGGCTCGCTGAAGGTATAGTCTGAGCCGGCCTTTAAGGAGAAGATTAGAAGAGGGGTGGGGAGGAGGTGTGAGCCAAGGCAGCTGAAGTTTCAGACGTACAGAGGTGTGAACACAGGTATGATGTCAGGAGCTGCGACTTCAGTGGACACCAGCTGTCGAGTACCGCAGGGAGACCCGGATGAACAGGGGGCTGACCAGCCTGGAATCTCGGCCGAGGCTCTGGCTGGATGTTTGCTGTCATGCAGGCAACTCAGATAAGTTGACAAGTTGCATGTTGGTATGAGTCTCTTTTCAATCATCTACCATGTGGTGTGGGAAGCTCTTTCAGTATCCTATCTAAGAAGAATTCATGATTATACAGAGTGAAGTAAGCCAGAAAGAAAAACACCAATACAGTATACTGACGCACATATATGGAATTTAGAAAGATGGTAATGATAACCCTGTATGCGAGACAGCAAAAAAGACACAGATGTATAGAACAGCCTTTTGGACTCTGTGGGAGAGGGCGAGGGTGGGATGATTTGGGAGAATGGCATTGAAACATGTATAATATCATATATGAAACGAATCGCCAGTCCAGGTTCGATACAGGATGCTTGGGGCTGGCGCACTGGGATGACCCGGAGGGATGGTACGGGGAGGAAGGTGGGAGGGAGTTCAGGATGAGGAACACGTGTACACCTGTGGCGGATTCATGTTGATGTATGGCAAAACCAATACAATATTGTAAAGTAATTAGCCTCCAATTAAAATAAATACATTTATGTTTAAAAAAAAAGAGAAGAATTCATGGTGGAAGAACTGAACCGTTAAAGAAAGCCAAATGAGTGGAATCTTAAAAAATGGTACAAATGAATCTATTCACAAAACAGAAATAAAGTCACAGATGTAGAAAACAAGCTTACGGTTACTAAGGGAGAAGCAAGGTGATCACCTGGGAGATTGGGCTGACATACACACACCACCATAAATAAAATAGATAACTAATAAGGACCCACTGTATAGCACCGGGAAGTCTACTTAGTACTCTGTAAAGACCTATATGGGAAAAGAACCTAAAAAAGGGTGGATACATGTTTGTGTATCACTGATTCACTTTGCTATACACCTGAAACTAACACAACACTGTAAATCAACTATGCTCCAATAAAGATTAATTTTTAAAAAGAGAAGGGAAATGAGATCAATGATCTGAAGAGAGAGTTACAAAGAAGAGTGAATGAATTTAAAAAAGGAAAAAAAACCCACAAGGTCAAAGGAACAGGGGAGGAAACAGCAACTGATGAAAAGTCTGCAATAGAGGTTTGGAAACCAAAATGTGGGTGAAGCATGGTACAGCCAATTCATTCTACAGAACCAGGACTTAAAAGCACCAAAGACAGGGACTTCCCTGGTGTTCCAGTGGCTAAGACTCCGTGCTCCCAATGCAAGTGGCCTGGGTTGGATTCCTGATCAGGGAACTAGAGCTCACATGCTGCAACTAAATACTCCACATGCCACAATGAAGCTCCCACGTGCTAAAATACATTTTTGTTTTTTAAAGCACCAAGGACAGCAAAGGGCAGGGTGGCCCTAGAAGGGGCCGGGGAGCCAGTTAAAGATGGCTGCACCTTCGCTATACTTTTCTGTAGGCCAGTGCCAGGGAACCTCCCTCTCAGAGGGAATCTGCCTCCTCCTGTGTAGGTTGACTGAGGACTCAGAATGCAGAGGACACAAGACACAGTCAAGGATGGTAGGGGAATTCAGGGAAAGTACGTGTGCTGAGCAGGGGAAGCTCTCCATGATGTTCCTCTCCCAAGCCTCCCCAGGAGGCTGACAGTCAAGCGTGGACAGCAGCCAGGGAAGACTGAAGCAATAACCTCTGGAGAGGATAAATATCTCTGGACTAAAAACCTGATGTGAAACTGAGTAGGACAGAACACATTGTCTGTTGGATCCCATTACTCACTGCTATCATATTGGTTATTATTGATTCATTTACTGTACCAATAAAGAATACAGAAATTGTGCACACACTGAAGTTAGAAGGTATTATTTGACCCTTGGTCAGGGGATATGGAAAGTCCAATGACCTCCTAAAAAGTGACTTTCTAAAGATGGCTCAAGATCACTCATACTCAAACGAAGAGTGTGACCTGGAGAATTAGGTAATAAGAGTTATAACGATGCTGCTTGTGTTTTGAAGCCCACAATATAAATGTTTTCATTAAGTTGAACTAATATCCAAACATCTTTGACACCTTGCCAATTGCACATGGTTCAAACCACTAAAGAGGGATTCTGTATGACAGGTGGAGAGGGATTGCTTTGGGTTTTGTGGCTCCAGGTACCATGTCCTAGCAAAAAATCTCTAATAAGAAATTACCTGGAGCAGAATTTAACTTCTTTAACAGGTAGGCATCTTTAAACCACAGTAATATTTAGAATTAAGGATACAAATATATAGGAAATAAAAATCATTCTACTGATTTTTTTTTGTTTGTTAACAGGGAATCATTTTATATTTGGTATTTTAGGTATGTATAAGAATTTAGCTAATTATAATTGAAAACCTTGAATTCAAATTTAAAATGTGTATTAACATTTTCTGTTTATATATATCCATATATATATCTATATCTATCCTGTCTCTTATACACATCTAGATGTGTATAAGAGACAGCACCTAAATTAGAACATTTAAGATAACATTAGATTCAGCATAATTATGAATATAATATTTTAAATGTAAAATTATTTACATTCTTAGGAAACTTCTGTTTGTTAGTTCATAAAAATGAAGTATTTAAAAAGAAAGTTGAAAATACATAGAACAAAAATGCCTAGAAATATAGGGAAAACTTAACAAAATCACAATGAGAGTAAATTTTATTACATCTCTGTCATTATTTGGTATATCAAAGACCTAGAAATAAGCAATGTAAAAAGGATTTAAATATCACAACCAACAATTTAATAGCTCTATATGATTTTTTTTAAATCATATGTTTAAAACCTAGCATTTACTTGACCATGAAGAAAATATCAATCCTCTTCAATAAGAGATTTTTCTAGGACTTCCCTGGTGGTCTAGTGGCTAAGACTCTGTGTTCCCGATGCAGGGGGCCCGGGTTCAATTCCTGGTTAGGGAACTAGACCCCACATGCTGCAACTAAGTGTTTGTATGCCTCGACTAAAGACCCTGCATGCCCCAACTAAGACCTGGAGCAGCCAAATAAATAAATACATAAATATTGAAAAAAAACAAGGGATTTTTCATATCTCATTTTCAGAACACACCCATCACAGAAGCAGGCTATTTTGGCATCCCCTTTCCACAGTCCACTCCAAGGGAGATTAAATCAGCTTCCTCGGGGTAGTAATGAAGGGGGCAGAGAGTGGGGGATGGAGCAGAGGGAACTGGGGCTATCAGCGCCTGCTGTATGCTGATGCGTCTGTGTACCATGTGTCTTTGCGGTATTTTCTCAGTTGCCAACATAGTCCTGTCAAGGCAGCAGCTCCCGTTTCACAGGTGATGGAGGGTTATTCTCACTGTTCACTGTTTGGTCCATCAGATCCCCATCATCTCCATCCAACAGAGTTCCTGCCTTTCTGTGGCAGAAGGAGCTTTCCCCTCGGCCCCAGCTTCCTCTTTCCCATCTCTGGGTGGCTCCCCTCCACCCCTTGGTGAAAAGGGGACTGTCACACTGACCCACTTCCCAGCAGGAGTGTGAAATGTAACAACTAATTACGAAGGCTAATAAAATATTTACAGAGCCTATAGCACACTCTGGAAGTGCAAGGGCTAACTTAATAAAAACACAATGACAGCCCTGGATAAACAGCACACGGAGCCTAGTGACGCTCTGGAGAAGGATAAACAACTTGCCGGGGTAATTTCAGGCTCTATTAGATGCTTGCAGCAAATATCACTGTTATCCAAGAGGAGAGAAGAGCTGCCGCACAGGAAATCCTGACCGAAGGCCACAGCCCAGCCGTGCAGATCAACGCGCGGTGATTAAAATGAGCAGTGACCTTTCACGCGAGGGCTGGTGTCTCTGGGCTTTTTCAGAATTCAGGAAGGTAGATGTCAGCTGGCTCCCTGTAACTTTGGGCTCAAGCTCCAGGACCTTGCCTGCTTGGGAAAGAAACCTCTCTCCAGGAATCTGAAGCAGAGGCAGCTCTGGGCTGGCCAGGCTTGAGAAAGGAGGGATGGTCTTATGAAAAGCGGAGTGAATTTGGATCTTTGCAGGGGACAATAGAAGGAGCGAGGAGCATGGCCATTCAAGAAATAAAAGAAGGCCAGTGTATCAGAAGGGTCCAGCCAGGAAGACAGGTCCTGTGCCAGGAGTTTGGTGCAGGGACCAGAGCGAAGGGAAAAGCTGAGAGAGGCAGACACTGAGGCCACCCAAGGACCACGGATGGAGGGAAGCCGCTCTCACCCCAGGGGCTGGAGGAACAAGGGTTGGGGAGGTGTGGCCAAAGCAAAGATGTGAGTGGAGCCATGGAGGAGATGTAGTTGATGCAGAGACATGCCTCAAAGCAGAGCAAAGAGGGGACAAATCCTATGTACCCATCGATTGCATGATGGGTTCTTGGGACACTGAGCAGGGCAGGGGAGGGCTGTCAGGGCCAAGGTCATATATTCAGCTCACAGCAAGACAGTGGAAGGCAGGGCTGAGCAAGTTCGGCTAAGAAACAGGATGTTAGGCTCCTACTGAAGCACAATGGGAAATAGCCTTTGTTTTTTTTTTTTGGGGGGGGGGTTGGTTAATACTCAGCTCTTAATTTCTCTCTTCTGCCCCCCCCCACACCCCTAACCATTCCCTTTGGAAACCATTGTTTGTCTTCTATGTCTGTGAATCTATTTCTGTTTTGTAAATAAGTACCATTTCTTTAGATTCCACATGTAAGTGATACCATATGATGTTTGAACACATACAGGTTTTTAAGCCAGGGGTGACCTTCCCATCCCATGGGCTAGATCAAGAGAAGGTCGGAGCAGTGCTCTGGACACCTAGTTCAGCTCCTGAGCCACCTCCTGGGCAGCTGTTACCCGCTGCACACACTGCCCATCAGAACAAGCCTTTGGGTGAAGGAAGATGATTTTGGTCATTTAACACGAGTCGTGAGAACTGCAAGGCTGGCAGTCCCCTGGAGTGTGTGAGCTCTCTTTCCCTGAATTTGAGTTCCAGTCTTTCACTGCTTCAAAGACCCAATGCAAGGGGCAACCTCATTCTAACTGGGTCACCAAATTCTCATACCACACAGGCATGGAATTCCAGTTATAGCAAGTCACCTTCACTTTCACCACGAGTTACTAACCCTGACAACAGGGTCAGTGAACGGAGCAACATGTGAGAGACACCAGAGGAGGTGCACCAGTCAGGTGACCCCAGAAAGCAATCTAGAAAGTTCCAGACGAGCCCTGCTCTAGTTTCCCTCCCCAAGAATGGTGTTCAAAATTGTAAACTGTCTCATGAATCAAGTGAAGAGTGTAGGTTCATGGGGTGTTAATTTAATGGCTCACTTGGGCGTTGACTAATTTTGTTCTTGTGACAGTGTGATAATTTTGCAAACTCCAGACTGGGAGGTGACACTAATTCATTGCCACTCACTCACTGTTCACAGAAATGAACTGCTGGGAATGGAATTGTTGCGTTCCTGTAGGTGGGCAAGGAGATGAGAGGCATCTCATAAAGCCACAGAGTCAGGGAAATAAGTGGCTGAAAGTTGTCTAATCTGTTAGGGGCAAAAATGGAGCCTCAAATTCAGGACTCCAGGCCAGGGGCTGTGTCAGTGACATGAGGAGAGCCATTTGGTTAATACCATCCCCCCACACCCCATATTCTGTTCAGAGGCACCTTTATCTTTCAAACAGCTGCACAAGAATATGTTTGCCCACCTCCCATGGACATGGGGCCTCCCTGGTGGCTCACTGTTAAGAATTCACCTGCAATGTAGGAGCCGCAGGCAACGTGGGTTTGATCCCTGGGTCAGGAGGGTCGCATGGAGGAGGGCATGGCAACCTACTCCAGCATTCTTGCCTGGAGAATCCCATAGACAGAGGAGCCGGGTGGGCTGCAGTCTATAGAATCGCCAAGAATCAGACTCAACTGACTTAGCACACACAAGTACATCCATGGACATAACACTTTGCTCTGGAGCTCCAAGACTTATAAGAGCTGACCCTTACTCATGAGCTGTGAGGAGAAGCCCATGGGACTCAACCACTGCATCAGAGAATAAAATGAGGAAATGCATTTTCTGTGCCTCGTGTAGAGCCTGGCATGCTGCAAGAACTCCAGCAAGGCAAGCGTCTTCCGTGACGGGGCTGTTCATCAGCGAGTGTGTCTCGCTGCCTTTCCCAGCAGCCCAACCCTGACAGCAGGATCTCGATCACCCCATCTTCTGTTCAGTGTTGTGTGGGAGGCCCTGGAAGATGAAGGGAGGGTACATTCGAGGACCGCGCTGCTGTTCCAAAGGCTGTGGATCTCATGCAGGTCTTCACCCTTCCCTGCCCCACCTCAGGACTAGGGATGCAAAGGCCCCCGTGGGTGCTAGCCTCAACCAGCCCTCGCTGGCTTCCTAATCCTGTCCTTATCCTCAAAATCCATCCTTCCTCACACTCTCCTCAGCTACTCCATTCGTGTGTGGCCTCCTTTTCTTTTCTAGATTCTATTCAATCTTGCAGTTGTCGTCACTCCGTCGCTAAGTCATGTCCGACTCTTTGCAACCCCATGGACTACAACACACCAGGCTCCCTTGTCCTTCACCATCTCTTGGAGTTTGCACAAATCCATGTCCATTACGGTGGTGATGTTAGCTAACCATCTCACCCTCTGCTGCCCTCTTTTCCTTTTGCCTTCAATCTTACCCAGCATCAGGGTCTTTTCCAATGAGTTGACCCTTCACAACAGGTGGCCAGAGTACTGGAGCTTCAGCATCAGTCCTTCCAATGAATATTCAGGGTTGATTTCCTTTAGGATTGAATGGTTTGATCTCCTTGCAGTCCAAGGGACTCTCAAGAGTCTTCTCCAGCACTCCAATTAGAAAGCATCACTTCTCCAGTGCTCAGCCTTCTTTATGGTCCAACTCTCACATCTGTACATGACTACTGGAAAAACCACAGCTTTGATGATACAAACTATTGTCAGCAAAGTGATGTCTCTGCTTTTTAATATGCTGTCTAGGTTTGCCATGGCTTTCTTTCCAAGGAGCAAGTGTCTTAATTTCATGGCTGCAGGCACCATCCACAGTGATTTTGGAGCCCAAGAAAAAAAAAATCTGTCACTGTTTCCATTTTTCCCCATCAATTTGCCATGAAGTGATGGGTCCAGATGCCATGATCTTAGGTTTTTGAATGTTGGGTTTTAAGCCAGCTTTTTCACTCTTCTTTCACCCTCAAGAGGCTCCTTAGTTCCTCTTCACTTTCTGCCATTAGAGTGGTACCATCTGTGTATCTGAAGTTGTTGATATTTCTCCTGGCAATCTTGGTTCCAGTTTGTGACTCATCCAGCCCAGATTTTGCATGATGTACTCTGCACAGAAGTTAAATAAGCAGGATGGCAGTATACAGCCTTGTCATACTCCTTTCCCAATTTGGAACCAGTCCATTGTTCCATGTAAAATTCTAACTGTTGCTTCTTGACCTGCATATAGGTTTCTCAGGAGACAGGTAAGGTGATCTTATTCCCATCTATTTAAGAATTTTCCAGTTTCTTGTGATCCATACAGTCATAGGCTTTCTCATAGTCAATGAAGCTGAAATAGATGTTTCTCTGGAATTCCCTTGCTTTCTCTATGATCCAACAAATGTTGGCAATTTGATCTCTGGTTCCTCTGCCTTTTAATCTAGTAGTAAACTATATTTCACAGCAAAAAAAAAAAAAAAAAAAAATTCAGTTTGAAAACTCTCAGGGCCTGTCGTAGGCTCTTTGCCCAGCTGTGATCTGGGTATACCTGTGTCTTTGTTACTTCATCCTTTCAAAACTCCTCATTGGGCAGGTTATGGAAGAGGAAATTAAGGGAACTTGGACTGACACGACTGAGCGACTGAACTGAACTGAACTGGACCTAAGAGGTTGACCGGATATTTGGCATATGACCTGTGCATACAGATTTCTGAATCATGGCAATCGAAAGTATTCTGTCCCACTGTAAGCACAAGTAGGATTGGGTACCAGTGCCAAGCTCATGAGTCCTATACACCTTTCTTCTGTATGGGCTAGAGATTCTTTGTTTTTAGCTGATTTTTTAATTGTAGGGTAACTGCTTGACAATGTTGTGTCAGTTTCTGCCATACAACAACCCAAATCAGCCACAGTTCTAAAAAACACATGTACCCCAAGGCTCACTGCAGCACTATTTACAACAGCCAGAACATGGAACAGAGATTTGTAAAAGAAGTACGGTATCTAGACCATTTAGTGTGATTCAGGTAAAACTGAGTGTCAAATTCTAGCACCTAGAGAAGTTTTAGGCACACCACAGGGAATTCAATGCCTGTTTATGGACTAACGAATGAATTCTGAGACCTACCACATCCTACCACGGTTGGCATATGGGGTAGTCATAGAAGGGTGACTTCTTGAGTGGTATTATGCCCCTGTGTCTCCATGCCTACATGTTCAGGCAATATCTGTAGAATGAAATAAAAGGAGCATTGCTAAGTACTAGCAGAAGCCTGCAATAGGGCCCCTGATTTTCAGCTGTCTTTTCTAAGGGAATATACCTTGCTTCCTGAGGCTGGCATTTCATCACAAGCCACTGATTTTAGCTTCTTAATTGACTAAAAGAAAAAAGGATGAAAGTGATGCTGGGAGATAACCAACATCAGAGATTGCCTATGTGAACATTTCTAAAAATAAGAGAGCATCAGCTCCCAGAATGCAATTGCCAGAAACTGCAGGTATGATTCCCTAACCCTTTGCAATGCAGATTGCCAGTGTCTGCTAAGAACAACACAAGAGGAAAAATGCAACCTGTCCCATAAATAGAGCATGAATAAATGCTATGGAGGAGAAAATAATGGGAAAAAAAGAAGAAGAATAAAGGATGAGAAGACTAAATCTCTGCAGCTACCTCTACCAACTCAAGGTTGCAGAACCTGGAGCACAAGTTGCCAGCAGGAAGCATGAGGGCTTCGTCATTCAGTTGTGTCTGCCCGCCAGGCTCCTCTGTCCGTGGGATTCTCCAGGCAAGAATACTGGAGTGTGTTGCCATGCCCTCCTCCAGGGGATCTCCCCGACCTAGGGATCGAACCCGAGTCTCTTCCATTGGCAGATGGGATCTTATTGCTGAGCCACCTGGTAAAGACTCAGACTAAAATACTGCTTGGAGGCCACAGGTCCTTCTCTCTTTGCGGTTTGGTAATATTTTTCTGCCCCTGAGTCAGTGCCTCTTTTCTTCACTAACCCTAGGGCTCCAGGGAAATCTTGATAGAGAATTGGATTTGTTTGGCCTCCTCAGGCCTCAGTGGCTAAGCCTGTACTTGTTTATTAGTTGCTTTTCTGAATGGTCACACTTCATAGAAAAAGGTTCTGTTAGAATGTGTACTTCCTGGAATATGAAAGACATGGATGGGAGAGTTTTTGTGGGTGAGGGGGTGGGAATATAGAAATACTTAAATTTGACTAGAACATATTTAAATACGAAGAGAAAAAAGAAACTCACATTACAGCATCTGTCTACATAGAAAGAAAGAAAATAGAGTTGAGAGGTCAGGAAGTGGGCTAAGAGCCCAGACCCTAAAGCAGTGTGCTTGATCTGAACGTCCTACTGGTCAAATTTTTCTTCCAGGCACTCTCTCTAAAACCCTAGAGAGCCTTCTGCTTTAAGACCTGGTAGTGTGGGCAGGAACTCAGCCTTTACCACATGTTGGCTATTGGAACTGCAGCAAAATTCTTAGGAACTCTGAGCTTCAGATTCTTCATAGAGAAATTAGTTAAAGGCACTTATCTTTAAAAGTTGGTCTGAGGATGAAATTAGATAACATGAGTAATGATTTCAGATTAGCTAAGGGATGGCATATGATCAATGCTAAACAAATACATGATTACTCTGCCTTCTTTTTTTTATTAATAATATGTATTCTGTCTTCTGCTGCGCCAGGGCTTAGTTGCAGCATGTGGGATCTAGTTCTCTGACCAGGGATCAAATCTGGGCCCCCTGCATTGGAAGTGCTGCATCTTAGCTACTGGCCCCCCAGGAAATTCTCTACCCTGTCTTCTCAACTTAATTAATTTAATTTCATATTTATGAAAACAAGGCAGCATACTCATTCATTCATACAGCCATTCATTCAACAGTTATGGCAGGGACTTGGGTCTTGGGTACATAACCCAAGCATAACCTAAGTGATGAACAAATCTAACTGGTTCTTACTCTGAGGGAGTCCCACAGGAGAAAATAAGCATTAATGAAGCTCCACACAGAGAAAGCCTTAGCTACATGTGCTTTAGAAAGAAAAAGAATATGGCCCACGAGACACTATTTTAGACAGATATAAGTTTGTATGTGGAGGAGGTCAGAAAACGCCTCTCTGAAGAAGATATATTTACATTGAAACTAAAGGAATTGTTATGAGTTTGTTCAAACGAAGATCATGACATCCAGTCCTATCACTTCATGGGAAATAGATGGGGAAACAGTGGAAACAGTGTCAGACTTTATTTTTGGGGGCTCCAAAATCACTGCAGATGGTGACTGCAGCCATGAAATTAAAAGACGCTTACTCCTTGGAAGAAAAGTTATGACCAACCTAGATAGTATATTCAAAAGCAGAGACATTACTTTGCCGACTAAGGTCCGTCTAGTCAAGGCTATGGTTTTTCCTGTGGTCATGTATGGATGTGAGAGTTGGACTGTGAAGAAGGCTGAGCGCCAAAGAATCGATGGTTTTGAACTGTGGTGTTGGAGAAGACTCTTGAGAGTCCCTTGGACTGCAAGGAGATCCAACCAGTCCATTCTGAAGGAGATCAACCCTGGGATTTCTTTGGAAGGAATGATGCTAAAGCTGAAACTCCAGTACTTTGGCCACCTCATGAGAAGAGTTGACTCATTGGAAAAGACTCTGATGCTGGGAGGGATTGGGGGCAGGCGGAGAAGGGGACGACCAAGGATGAGATGGCTGGATGGCATCACGGACTCGATGGACGTGAGTCTGAGTGAACTCCGGGAGGTGGTGATGAACAGGGAGGCCTGGCGTGCTGCGATTCACGGGGTCGCAAAGAGTCAGACACGACTGAGCGACTAAACTGACTGAACTGAACTGTTCAGCAAAATCAGAAGGGTGGATGTAGAAGGAAGAGGAGAACTCTGCAGTGGATCAAGATGTATGAAGACCCTAAGGCAGGAAGAGGATGGTGTGCTCGAGAAACTGTAAAGAGGGTGTCATAGCGGAAGAGCTTTGAGGGACCTAGAGACGGGGGTCCATGACAAAGGAAAAGAGCAGCCACTGACTGTGCAAGGTATGCTGGTGGCCTCAAATGCAGTCAGAAAAGCAGACCAGAGGATTCGTGGCCCTGTGTGCCCCACACTTAGAGATGGCCAGCTCCCACCAAAGATTGTGCTTCCAAAGTACAGACTTGTTCCTAGGAAAAGTCCAGTCCAGACACCACTGGATTCCCAAGTCCCTTGTATTTAGATGTGGCCATGTGACTATAAGCGCTTCCCTGGTGGCTCGGTGGTAAAGAACCTGCCTGCAAAGCAGAAGATGTAAGTTCATTGGGCTGGGAAGATCCCCTGGAGGAGGGCATGGCACCCCACTCCCATATTCTTGCCTGGAGAATCCCCAGGGACAGGGGAGCCTGGAGGGCTACAGTCCATGGCGTCTCAAAGAGTAGAACACAACTTAGCAACTAAACGACAACAACATGACTATAAATCAGAGTGACTCATGCTAACTCTAGGCGAAGACTTTGGAGCAGGTCCACCTTCTTCTTCATATGCCCTCCTTTCCATCCTTCCAGCTAGAAGTAGATGTCTATGACAGGAAGATGCTGGAGTGCAAACCAGAAGAAACTTTGGTCGCTAAATCCTGGGGGGATAGCTGCTGGCTGACGAGGGCCATTCACATGGACTGTTCTAGTGCTGTGATGTAAATTTCTCCTGTGTTTCAACTGTTACATAATCTTTTGTTCCATTTATTAAGGTACTTAAGCATTACTCTAACTTAGACATTGTACTATTGGAGAAGGAAATGGCAACCCCCTCCAGTGTTCTTGCCTGGAGAATCCCAGGGATGGTAGAGCCCAATGGGCTGCCGTCTGTGGGGTCGCACGGAGTCGGACGCGACTGGAGTGACTTGGCAGCAGCAGCAGCAGACATTGTACTAAGGAGTTTTTATTTTATCCTCAAAATGCTATCTTGAGTTCTAAGTGTAATGGGAAGTCACTGAAGGATTCTCAGGAGGGAGCAGGCACAACCTGCTTTCACCACAGCATGATTACTCTGGTTGAACAAGTGGGGAGCGGGTTGAGAGGTTAGAGCCGTATAATGAACAAGGCGAGAGATGATGATGGCTAAAATAGTGGAAGCAGTTGAGAGAGAGAAGTTCTGGTGTGCAGGGCTACTCGGACTCAATGATGGGGAGTAGGTGGGTGAATATAACCATCATGTTCTGATGGAAGCATCTGGCTTCCATGATAGATGGTGGACTCAGGGAAAGAGTCCTGGCTGGGGGGGAATGCAGTGAGGGTCAGAATGAGCAGGGCAGAAGCAGGGTACTTCTGCATCATACTTCTCTGCCAGTCTTTGCGATGGAGCTCGCCTCCGTGGGATCCTGCAGTCATGTGACCAGACAGTCTTCGGTCTGGTTCGCGTGGGATGCCTTTGCCATACTAAGCAGCAAACCCATCTTCCATTCATTCATTTGCTTGTTCGTTCACTCAACCAGGCACTGGGCAAGGGACTGGAGTCAGGGTGGGGGTGGTCAGCACCCAGTCCTGCTCTTGAGGAGCTCACAGCCCTCATCCTCTCCACCTTGAACTGTTCATGTCAATCCATCCCAGAGGGATCAGTAACCACAAACATGCGGCCAGAGGAATCGACAATTCATGAAAATGATTTCCGACACAGAGAGGGTGTTATGACGGGCAAGGGTGGAAAGGAAGGAGGTTGAGAAATAGAAAGGGCAAAGAAGGACTGTTTTCTCTAAAAATTTACAGTGTTTCCTCCCATACAACTTTCTAGGACGCTTAACATGTGCAGAAAAAAAAATCAGGCCCCAGATGCTATGGGACCTCCCCGAGGCGTGACAACCAGAACAGTCTTGGACTCAAGGCCTGCACCTCCGTCACTGCACACCACGGGATGCCTCCCTGCAGGGGGAAAGTGCTGTTTGTAAATGAGTTTGGAGGAAAACGGGTGCATGCGGGGACTAAGGAGAGGCTGGGCTGCAGAGGAGAAGAGTGATGCGCCTCACCCGGCCTGGTGCCCAGGGCTGCCTGGCCATCCACCCTGGCTGAGGTCCCAGGGCTTGGAACTGGTCTGATTGGATTTCCAGTACAGAGGCAGAGGGAAACTACAGGCTGTGACCTGCAGAGCCTGGGGGGAATTCTGTCTCCTGGTCAGGTAGGAGGGTTCTGGGCTGGAAATGAGGACATGCTGACATGGTTAGTGTGTATAGGCAGTGGACCATAGGGTCTATACCTCAGGGCCCCAGTGGATGTATTCCTGGGGATGCTGTTTAAATCTACTCAGAAACAATGTCATTTCCTTAGAGCCAGGAGAGTTTAGAAGGATAACCCTGGCATATGTGTGTATGTATGTGTATACCCACAAGCATACGTGCATGCTCACATATTTCTACATATACGTGCTCAGGGCGTGCTCCATGCTGGTGTGGAGTTGGATATGGGTAGAGTGGGGATTCCCAGGTAAAGAACCTGCCTGCCAATGCAGGAGATATAATGAGATGCAGATTTGATTCCTGGGTCAGGAAGATCCCTTGGAGGAGGGCATGGCAACCCGCTCAAGTATTCTTGCCTGGAGAATCCCATGGACAGAGGAGCCTGGAGGGTTACAGTCCATGGGGTCACAAAGTGAAGGACAGGACTGAAGCAGAAGTGTACAGTCTAGAGCTGGAAGCAGAGGAACTTTAGGACAGGAAGCTGGCTACCTGGAAGCTGAGAAAGCCAGCCT
The DNA here is from genome assembly GCA_006410635.1 of Cephalophus harveyi. NCBI lineage: Eukaryota > Metazoa > Chordata > Mammalia > Artiodactyla > Bovidae > Cephalophus > Cephalophus harveyi. The sequence goes on from SJYT01034581.1 coordinate 286,617, forward strand.
GGAAGGGCACTCGTTTCTGCCCATGTGGACCCTCTCTGCAACACTGAGTCTCCCAGTTTTGTTCCCAAGAATCACCACACACAGTTCTTTCTTACATGATTCTTACTTATAACTAGGGAGGTATGCTGCAGATCCGCAGGTGCTTCTAGCTCTCCCGAAGATGGAAGAGTCTTTGCTAGAAAGAATCAAGGGCAAAACAGACGCTGTGCTATTATTAAACACTTGGATTCCATCTGTGAAAGGTGATCTGTCAAATACAAACACACTTTAACGCTTCCACCTTCTGTAGAACTTTTCGAGAATATATGCTTATAAATTGTGAAAGCTCTGCCTTGATTTTCAGCTTGGAAAAAGTGGTTTCTGTCTCAGCCTATAATGACCGTGGACTCCCTGAGGATTATAGCCAAGTTAACACCAAACTGCTTATGTGATGTGCCAAACACTCTAAAAATACTCTTTTAATCCTCTAACAACCCCACGAGGTAGGTACTTTTATTGTCCTCATTTTACAGATGCAAGCCACTGAGGCTCTGTGAGGTCAGATAAGTCATCCAAGGTCACACGACTAGGAAGTGGTCCTGGCAGGATTTGGATCCAGGCTGTCGGGCTCCAGAGGCCAAGCTCTTGTTTTTTTTCTTAATTTATTTTTAATTGAAAGATAATTGCAATGTTGTGTTGCTTTCTGCCATACATCAACATGGATCAGCCACAGGTATGCATAGTCTCCTCGCTCTTGAGTCTCCCTCCACTTCCCACCCCATGTCACCCCTCTGTTGTCACAGAGCCCCGATTTGAGGTCCCCGAATCATACCGCAAATTCCCACTGGCTCTCTATCTGGTATATGTTAGTGCATATGCCTCCACGCTACTTTCTCCATTTGTCTCACCCTCTCTGTCTTACCCCTCCACCCCATGTCCGTAAGTCTGTTCTCTATGTCTGTGGTCTCCATTGCTGCCCGGCAAACGGGATCAGCAGCACCATCTTTCTAGATTCCATAGACATGTGTTAATATATATTTGTTTTGTCTTTCTGACTGACTGCCCTCTGTATAACAGGCTTTAGGTTCATCCAGAGAAGCCCTGCTCTTGACCATGCGCTTCTGCTTCCGTGGACGAGAGCGGCCTCTGCTCTGCCGTGCTGCACTGAATGGTTTCCAGGCTGTGCCTGCGCTAAGCAGAAACCTTCTGGGAGGCACTGTTTCCAGTTTCTCGTCACTCCTCCAGCTGGAGGCCCAGCAGCTGGCACGCGGGAGAGCCCACGAGGGCTTGTTACATGTCTGCTGTCGGGACTGGTGAGGCCGGCCAAGGTGACCTGTCCCTTCTCCTGCCCCAGCAGCAGCACTTGGGGCTCTGCGCACGGCGACCTCATCCACAGCGCCTCCCCCGTGACGGTTCTCCCTCCACAGTCTAATCCCTTCTCGACAAGCTCCGCGGGCAGACCAAGCCCTGGTGCAGCACCGTGGGCATCTGTCACCGCTCTGCCGGGCCAACAGGAAATGTGCCTGCCGCACCGAACAGTGAACACATTATCTGGGCTGGGCACCAGAGCCGGCTGTGGGCGCTCCTTACCTCCGCCACAAAACTCCCTCCAGTTCTAACGAGGGGTTTAGCCAGCGAGCCTGTGGCCAGTTTCACTGTGTTCCTTTCGTTCCAGGAGCACAGGAGGTAAAACCCATCTGTGTGGCAGATAACGGATTCAATGTAGAGATTCAGACGCAGACACTTTCCTGAGTAGGGAAGAAAGAGTCCACGTGGCTTGGATTTCCTCCAGAATGTTGCCCTGAGGCCAAATAGGAATGCGAGAAATAGATGGGCCTTTTCCATTTTGCTAGTAGACTTGGAAGGGAAGGGAAGGGAATTCAGTTTTAGAGATTTTAAAGTCCTAACCACATTTTCAAAATGGTGGATCTTTCTTTCCCTTCAATTTTAATTTTTTTAATTGAAGTTTAGTTCATTTACAATGTTGTGCTAGCTTAACGTGTACAGCAAAGTGATTCAGTGATACGCATATATTCAGTTACACACATAGCTACATATTCTTTTTCAGATTCTTTTCCATTATAGGTTGTTATAAGATACTGAGTAGAGCTCCCTGTGCCACACAGTAGGTCCCCATTGTTTACCTGTTGTATATATAGTCATGTGTATCTGTTGGGCTTCCCAGGTGGTGCTAATGGTAAAGAACCCACCTGTCAAAGCAGGAGATGTAAGAGCCATGGGTTTGATCCCTGGGTCGGGAAGATCCCCTGGAGGAGGGCATGCCAACCCACTTCAGTATTCTTGCCTACAAAATCCCATGGACAGAGGAGCCTTGCGGGCTACAGTCCACAGGGTCGCAAAGAATCAGACATGACTGAAGTGACTCAGCACGCACACAGGCATGAGTGTATCTGTTAATCCCAAACTCCTACAGAAATGGTGGCTCCTGATGCAACAAGAAAGCTGAAAGAGGCAGAAGGGTGAGTTGCAGCTGCTGATCTGCTCTGTGTCAGGTTTTTGCATAGGTTCCTTTAAAGGTCCCAATACGTTTACAAAGTGACTATTTTGAGGTGCACACAGATGAGCATGAGATTCAGAGGTTACGTGATCTGCCCAGTGCTGCATGACCAGTGGGTCACGGAATAAGAATATAAACCAAAGTGCGTGCAACCCCAAAGCTCACAGCGTTCCCAGCACACAGCGCAGCCACAGACCTCTTCTTCACTGAGCTACCTACAAAGAATGACTGAAATTAGTTTCAAAAAAATTTTTTTTTCTGTATCGCTGCAAGAGATGTCTCTGACCTTTCAAAACACCACAAGCATATAAAGAAAAGTCTTCTATTTTGAACACATAACACCTGTTCTGAGATTTATATGGTAAACAGCATAGCGGTATATTTTTTGGAAAGAGCATAATTTTGAAAAGCTCTCCTGAACTAATTTAACAGAAATTAACCGTACCAAGTAAAAGTAAAGGAAGTTACAGCTGTTCCATTTGGTGTTTCAAATTTTTTCTTTCTGACCAAAGCTAACAAGCCACAGAGTCAAACAAGGAGACGTTAACTATTAACTTCGGGGTGAAAAGTCAATGGTTAGCACATTCTCAGTACTACCCTGCCCACACTCCAGCAAATATTAACATACACAGGCACGGACACTTTCCTGTAACTGGACAAGGGGGTTGTATACATTTGAAAAACACCAGCAGTGAAGGCTAGGCTCTTGTGCCACAGAGGCCCAGCAAAGTGGCTTGCTTAAAGTCAGGGGGCCAGTTAGAACTGGGATCCCAGAGGAAAGCAGTCCCTGACACCCCGCTTTTGTGTGATGGTTGGGTGGTTTTGTCCTGCTTGGACAGAACTACAGTACCTGGCATGACTGTGTCCATGTACCAAACAATGATGAGCTCATTATCCTCTTAGAACTAATATCCCATCTGAAAGGAAAACCTGAAAGGAAAACCAGCCCCACTCTGATCTTTTGCCTCAGAAGTACGTATGGTCTGGGGCTAACGTGACTATTGATACCATAACTTTCTCGCTTGAGTTTGTGGACTGATCTTCCAGAAGGAGATTGCTACTTAGTAGAGAATGTAAGGAATGGTGTCAGACTGAGCTGAGTCCACAACTTAGCACTGCCTGTGGGCAGCTGAGTGCCAGGGCAAGTAGTGTATCTCCTTTCGGATCTCAACTTTCCCACTGATGAAAAAATAATGATGTGTAATAACCCCGGTGTGTAGACTGTTGAGCACTGTCCCTCCCTAATTCATGTCCACTGGGACCCTCAGGATGTAACTAATCTCAACTTGGAAACAGGACCTTCACAGAAGCAATTAACTAACAATCAAGATGAAACAGATGGGATTCAGGTGGACCCCAAATCCAATGACGGATAGGCTTACGAGAAGAGGACGGGATGCAGAGAGAGACGACTGTGTGAAGACAGAGGCAGTGACTGGAATTAACTGCCACGAGCAAAGGAATGCCAAGAACCATCAGAAGCTGGAAGAATCGCGGGAGGATCCTCCCCAGAGCCTTCAGAGGGAGCATGCCCCACCAACACCCTTGTCTTGGATCTCTGGCCTCCTCGATTGCGAGAGAAGAAACTTCTGTTGTTGAAACCACCACTTTGTGATAATTTGTTCTGGATCTCAAGGAGACTCAGACACTATGCAAAGGGCCCAGTAGGATGCCCATCATGGGGAGAATAAAGGATAAATAATGGATAAATGCCTGTGCTGAGTTGGAAGATAGAAGATGTTGCAGGTGAAGTTTGGGGCAAGCCTAAAAGGAGCTCTAGGCAGAATGCTGAAAGTGTCCGCTGGCTCTTAGTGGCTATACGTGGTTAAGTTACCACAAGAAAGAAATGGACTCAAAAGAGAACTGGCCGGTCTGGAAGTCCATTTTAGAGGGAATATAGAAAGGCTTGACTTGAAAAATTAAAATTCTCTAGGCTCTTGAGTAAGGAAAAGATGATCAAATTAATACACCACCTCAAGGTCAGAACAAATCAAGGATGTGATTACGAAACACTGAAAGAATTAAGGTATTCCTGGTAAGTCCACTCAGCCAGACAGAAGGGCTTTCAGAAATTTTAAGGACAATGTCCCACAGTGGATCACATATTCAAAATGGCAGTGATTAAGTCTGCTGAGAGAGACTTGTTTTACAAAGGATCGTGGATTTGACCTTGTCTGTTCAGATAAACAAAATGGGGTCTGAAACACAATCTATATTTGTTCAGTGAATGGGTGTATTAATGAATGGGCTAGAAGGAAAACAAGTCTAGAATAAAATGATATATCTGGAGCTTGCATTCCAAATGGGGGACACAGACATATACAAGCAAATAGAAAACACAAAACCAAAAAGGATTTCTTATAGTTGCAGATGCTATGAAGAAAACAGATAAAGGGACAGAAAGTGGCCAGATCTGGGGGGCTGATGAGAGGCTGTATTAGACTGGCTAGTCAGGAAAGGCTTCTCTGAGGAGCTGACATTTTGTGACCTGAGTAACGAGAAGGAACAAGGCTCTCCGAGGGGAGAATCTCCCACGTAGAGGGACTGACAGGTATAAATGTCTGAGGTGGGATGAAGGGTGGGTTTTATAGTTTATGTTGGCAGCGGAGGAAGACTCAGTTCTAGATGATGATATTTCTTGGAATTCAATGGGGACCGTCCTGTTATCTGAATACCTTTGGAGGCATTTTTTTGGTGGCCTCTGACAGTAGTGGAGGCAGTGCTGGGATAAGGAGGGAATTTAGGGGGACAGAGGAACAGAGAAAGGCAGTGTATGCATTTGCATTTGCAATTCCAATATGAATAGCTGAGTTGTTGTTAGATTATCCACTTGGTTTTTAGATTACTTGAGCTTGAAGCCCTCCCACTACAGCTGACATTTGAGAGTGGTTGGTTCACGTCTTCAAGAATCTGTTCTTTCCTGTTGGGCCGAGCAGCCTCCCTGTGGACCTATTCTCTCTCTACCCAGGCTCCTCCTTCCCTGGCTGTGTGGTCAGGGTTGACCTCTGCTGGCCACTCTCTGCAGGGTGGAAGAGAGAGAGAGAGCCAGAGTGTGTGTGTGTGTTTCCTGGGCACCTGCCCTCCTCAGTACAAGTGGGCTCCTGAGCAGCTATGTGACCCATAGCTGTTCCTTCTACTTCGGGAGAAATCTCTGGGGCTCAGAATGGTGACCAGCTTTGTCAAGGTCAGGGCATGACTGATGGTACCTGCTTGGATCTCAACACCTCCCTTTTGTATCTGCAGTGATACAAGAGTACTGGGTCTCTTCCTTCCCTGGGAGGCGCCTCTCCACCCAGAACCAAGCCCCACCCCCTAAACCCTGCCCTCAAGCTGTTCCAGGTGCTTCTGCTGCGGATTCTCCAGCCCTCGAGCCACCACCACTGGCCTTCCTGGAGCTGAGACCCCCTACTCCGGAACTTCATCTTGGGGTATGTGGCCATGTCAGTCAGGCAAATGGCTGTGACTCAGAGTCTGTTCGAGGGTCCCTTATGGGGCCTCATATGGCTTTAGCCATAGGTGGGAAAGGCGGAGGAGCGGGGTCTCCTCTCCTTCCACCAAAGCCGGAGCCTCAGCAGGAGGAGTGGAATGCCCTGTCTTTGGTGGATTGAAACAATTCCTCTGTAATCACTGTGGCGAACAGCCTTCGCTCTATTTTTACAATCCTTATTTTGGATATCTTCGTGGCAAGGCTTCCCTGGGAGCCTGCTAAGACAGACAGCCCCCAAGAGAATCCGGGGGAAGCCTACCAGGCAGAGCCACCAGGATGGGACCTTCCCAGGGAGCCCTGCAACACCCACTCCTCTTCCAGACCACACAGAGTCCTGGGGAGTGCAGCTGTGGGACCCCGCAGCGCCATGGTCAAAAAACCTCTGACCCTCCACTGACCATGGATTTGGCTAAATCTACATGTCGAAGGGCTTCCCAGGTGGCTCAGCGGTAAAGAACCCACCTGCCAATACAGGAGACATAAGAGACACAGGTTTGATCCCTAGGTCAGGAAGATCCCCTGGAGGAAGGCATGGCCACACACTCTGGTATTCTTGCCTGGAGAATCCCACCGACAGAGGAGCCTGCCGGCTACAGTCCACGGGGTTGAAGAGTTGAACATGACTCAAGCGACTTAGCACGACAGCATGCACATGTTAAAGCCTGGAGCATCTCCTGTGGGCCAGGACTTTCAGGAGCTGGTACAAGCCCTGCGGTGACAGGTGAGGACACTGAGCTGGACGGAGGCCAGCTCTCTGCTGGAAGAGCTTTCCTTCCTGCCCCACAGCATCCCTGCACGAGGCCCAGGGTTCTTCCTGAACCAGCTCCTTCCTCTCTTCCTCCTTTTCAACCTCCCTTTGTTGCTGTTCTTTGGTAAAGAGATGATGTGGTGCCAAACTCCACTGGCCTCGTTTAATCTGTGATCTGTTCATGTGGAAAGGTGCCGTGGCTGCAGAACCGAGAGAAGAATTCTGGCTCTGGCCCTTCTCAGGGCCCGCTCCTGTTGGCAGCCGCTTGTGCTTTCTGCCCGAGGAGCAGACGTGCTGGGGTGAGCGGGCCTCGGGTGTTGACTGAACTCTCTGAGGCTCAAGGGTCCATGGACTAAACCAAGGACAGGTTTGGGGGATGGTCTCAGAACAGGGAGACACCACTCTCAGGTCACCAGGCACCCATCCCATCGCATCCTATAGGGCGTGATTGCTGCTGCCTGGTGCAGAGTGTTAGATGCTCAGTCATTCTGACCCCATAGACTCTGTTAGATGCTCGACTCTTTGTGACCCCACTGATGTAGCCCTCCAGGCTCCTCTGTTCATGGGATTCTCCAGGCAAGAATACTGGAGTGGGTTGCCTTGCCCTCCTCCAGAGGATCTTTCCAACCCAGTGACTGAACCCACATCTCCTGCATTGCAGGCAGATTCTTTACTGTCCAAACCTTTGCCCTGGTGCAAAGGGCAGTGTTCACTGAAAGCAAACCATCAGGTTGGTGTGAACAGCTCACAAACCACAACAGGAAGTGCCTCACATCACTGGGAACAAACACTGTGGACATTTCCTTGGTAGAAAAGGAAGGGAGAATGTTAACATCGTACCAGACATTTGTACCAAATGGCCAGATGTAAAAATAAGAAGTGAAGTTATTTCTTTCAAGTTGTCTGCTTTCCATTTACTCTGATGCAATTCTCCTCAGTATAACGGCACGGTGTGCACATATACACGTGTCTGCCGGCCTGCAGTTGAAGAGGAGACCCATCCTCAGTGGTTTCCGTTTGGTTGTGCACCCGGCAGGCAGCATTGTGACCACCGTCCCCTGTGACTATCTGGCCTCACTCCAGGATCTCATCAGGCCCCTCACTGCTGAAAGAGCACGGACCCAGTGCCTGGCATAGGGACCTGACTGGACAATCTCGATGCCATTTTCACAGCCAAGCACATTGAATTTACATTTCTTTTTTTGTTTGTTTTTGCATAAAGCTGTTTCATTTTGCATATTCTAAAATCGGGGTTAAAAAACCGGGGTCGGTGGGGGTAGCGGGTGGGGTGGGGTGGAGGTGATGGTTAATTTATTTATCTCTGAGTTTGGGTTCTCCGAAGAACAAAGTCTGACACAAAGTGTTACATGCTAGCAGCTTTCAAAAGGTGGTTTCAGGAAGTAGAAAGAAATGGGGAGGCTGAGACATGAGGAAGAAAAAGAGAACGGACTAGGGCTTCCCTGGTAGCTCAGTGGAAGGGAATCTGCCTCCAGTGCAGGAGACACGGGTTCAATCCCAGGTCCGGGAAGATTCCACACACAGTGGAACAACCAAGCCTGTGCGCCACAACTACTGGGCCCACATGTCACAAATAAGGAAGCCCACACACCTTCCAGGTCATGCCCTGCAACAGGAGAAGACACTTAAATGTGAAGCCTGAGTGCCGCAACTAGAGAAAAGCCCAAGAAGCAACCAAGACCCAGCACAGCCAAAAAATAAAAAAATAAATATATATTTTTTAAAGATGATGGACCGAAGCAAATGAAAACTGGTTATTTCATGGGTACCTGGAGCAGTCTTTCTGGGGACCATCTATAGAATCATGTAGAAGGCACCTTAGAACTGGCCACTTGACCAACAGGGCGTTGGGACATTTTTGTACCAATTCCCACCTTCCTTTGATTACAGGTTTCTCCTGGGAATGTCTACCCATGCCCCCCAGCCTCACTGGGCTGTGCTCATGTGGACTGCGTAAACTCTGGTGGCTCTTGGAGAAACCTCAAGATAGAAAAACCAAGAGAGGCTCAGGAAGTTGGGGTGTTCTTGCCTGCAAAGAACAGTCTATTATAGCCTCAAGATGAAGCTGGAGAGTACAAATGCATCAACTTTTCTCATTCAAAAGAAAAATAAAGGAAAAAAAAAACAACAGATTTGCTGTGGTGTACACAAATAGCTACAGTACAGGGCATCAAAGATGTGAAGAAAATGGGCAATGAAGGGGAAAAAAAAAAAACAGAACAAAATTTCCCTCTGGTCTTCCTAGGAGCCAGTGCAAGGAGAATGTGACTCTGTTTGGAGATGGGGCCTTTAAGGAGGTAATTAAATTACAGTGCGGATCATTAGGGTGGGCCCTAAGCCAATGTAACTGGTGTCCTTACAGAAAGAGGGGACTGGGACACAGACAGAGGGACGACCATGTGAGAACATGGTGAGAGGAAAGCCAAGTGCAAGCCAAGGAGAGAGGCTTCAGGGAAACAAACCTGCAGGCCTGGGCGTCTAGTCTCCAAAACTGTAAGAAACCAGATTTTAGATGTTCAGGCCACTGAGTCTATTTGACGTTGTTATGTGTTACTGAGCTGACTCATACATAGTACATGCTGTGGAGTGCACTGGGTCATGGGATCTTAACCTCCCTGATTGAGCTGTTGGTGGGAGGCCAATAAGGGCACCTGACCCTACTGAGGTCTGACTGCAGGTTCACCATCGACCCATGGAGCTGAGTCATCAAAGCCTCTACTCTGGGGATGCGCACCAAAAGACATGGAGAGGTGAACACTGTTTATGCATGCTGGGTACTAGGAGTTCCAACAGACTTGGGGCTAGAGTGGACATTTGGGGGCCATGAGAAAGTTAATCCGTTGGTAAAAGAAGCTGAGGTGCACAGAGAAGAGGAAGAGGATGGGTAGAAGATGTGTTTCAGAGATGAAACACAGTCCCTAAGATATGGAGAGAGATAAGATAGAAGATATCTCGGACTCCTTCAGTGGGGAGAGGTTAGTGATGGGAGGACGGACTGAGAGTTTGGGATTAGCAGATGAAAACTATTATATGCAGAATAACAAGGTCCTACTGTACAGCACATGGAACTATATTCAATATTTTGTAATAAACCATAATGGAAAAGAATATGAAAAAGAATGTATATATACGTATAATGGACTCACTTTGCTATACAGCAGAAATTAACACAACACTGTAAATCAACTACATGTCAATAAACTAAATTTTTAAAAAAGATACTCACGACTCCTAAAGACTTCACTTCCCACATGCCTAGATTCATTTCCTGCTTCTGGAATACCCCTGATGTACAGACTTTTGTTTGCAAGTTTTAAAGTCCATTTTATTATGAGCTTTTGAACTCTTAACTCCATCATGGCTGTTAATTTTGTGGAGAAATTAGAAACTACAACCATACACATGTTTTTAATGCATTATACAATGTGACACAAGTCTATCTTCTGTTTTTCATATAAAACTTTCAATAAAATATTTTACAGCAAATTTAAAAAAAAAAAACAACTCTCTGTAATTTTATAGTAAACTGCCCAGGACAGAGCATCTAATCCTTAAGCTGACTGAGAAGGATATGCAGGAAAAGGATGATTCAGCAAGAAAATGGAGAAATCAAAAACCTAAAGTTCACGATGAGGTTGGGAAGGGGAGGAGTGGGAGTGGCTGAGTGACACATTTTCCCTATCAGCCCAATCAGCTCTGCACATCTAGGCATGATGGTGTTCCATTAGCCCACGATCAATCCAATATGCTAATAATCCTTACAAAGGTATTATTGTCTTACAGGACAAATCTTTTACTTCAAAAAAGACAAATCAGAAAGATATTTTGGAATTAAGTGTTTATTCAGTCTCAAAATCAGGCCACTGATACTGTCCTTTCTTCTAACAGTGCCATTCATCTTGTCTACACTTCCTGGAGCTGGTAAGCCCCCATCTGATTGGTCTATATGGGTCCCTCCAATGTCCACTGAGCCATATCTTCCATCCTGCATGGCTGTTAATTACCTGGAAGGGGCTGAAGTATTACCAGCATTGTGTGCGCACATGCGTGTGAAGTCGCTTCAGTCATGTCTGACTCTATGTGACCCTATGGACTGTAGCCCACCAGGCTCCTCTGTCCATGGGATTCTCCAGGCAAGACTACTGGAGTGGGGTGCCATTTCCTTCTCCATACCAGCACTGTGGTGCAAGTCAAATGTAGGGGTACAGCGGTTGGTTCACACCCTCCAGTCTAGGCGCAAGTGGGGTGCCATCCTCGGCACTCTTGCAGCGCATGGGTCATTTCCCCCATGGCATTAACACCTTCCTGTGCTTTATATTTTATAGCTTGCTGAACAGGACTTGCTCTATGACCAGACTGCAAGCTCAGTGAGGACAGGACTTGGCCTGAAGTCTGTGCTCCCTAAACATCTGTTGACAGAGAGCTCTGTCCCCAGCGGTAAGCCAGAAGATAAGGTTGTCTGATTCCTCACTGGGAATACCACAGTTATCAGAATGTCGTTTCTGGGGCTTCCCTGGTGGCTCAGTGGTAAAGAATCTGCCTGCCAATGCAGGAGACACAGGTTCAATCCCCAATCTGGGAAGATCCCACATGCCGTGGAGCAACTAAGCCCATGCCCCACAACTACAGAAGCCCGGGCACCCTAGAGCCCTCTGCAGCAAGAGACGCCATCGCAATGAGAAACCTGCACACGGCAACTGGAGAGTAGTCCCCGCTCACGGCAACTAGAGAAAAACCCACACAGCAACGAAGACCCAGCACTGCCCAACATAAATACATAAAACTTGAAAAGAAGGCCATGTCCGTATCCCTACATTGCGTCCTCTCCTCCATTCAATGCATTCGCCTCAAGTCTCGAAGAATCCACAAAAAGAGACGGCAGCAACCACAGTTTGTCAGCTCTGAAACGTGAAGGTACTTTGCAGTTATGAGGCAGTAACTCTGCCATCGTTCTGATTGGAAATGGTGATAAGAAGGCAGCGATTAGTTCTCCTTGCTGCCCCAGGATTTCCTTCGTGATCAGTGGTGTGGCCACTTTCCCTGTCACTATCAAATGTTGTGTGGCCCTTTTGCTGTGGGAGTTGTTCCAGTTGGAAGTGGAGGAGAGGCATATTTGAGCCCACCTCGATTTATCAACCTGAATTTCCAGTAGAAAACAGGTCAGGTTTCATGCCATTGAGAGACTCTTTTCCCTGCAGCCCCTGCTGTGTGCAGGTGGCTTCTTGCAGTCTATCCTTGACCTGGGCAGGCACGGTGCAGGGCATGCCATAATGGAAAACGGCCTGATTGGCGGTACAGAACATCCACTTGGGGATAAAGATTGACTACAGAAAATGTAATCATCTTTAAATTCCCCAGTTCTGTAATTATGTATAAAATCACACAGGACTGGGCTGGTTTGTCTTCATGAGAGTTATGGAGGAAAGGTTTGCTAACAAAACAAATCGATTAAACAGAAGCGCAGGCGGCATGTTCAGACATCTTAGGGAAACCTTTTCTAGGCCTTTTAGCAAAGGCTGTGTGTAAGTCAACAATGAGTTAGAATATTTACCTACTGAACTTTGTTTTGTTAGACAAGGAAAAAAATCTTTTTTGGTCTTAGTTGTAGAGGAAGAAAAGGGAGTTCTTTTAGGTGAAGGTGGGCTGTGGGATTCTGCAAGCTCAAATGTCCTCTTACCACTCTACTCTCCCCAGGGCCAGTGTTGGCCCCTCAAGCATGTCTGCAGAGACCTAGGAGACCAGTTTGAAAGCCACTAGTCTGACTGGTGTGAGCTCTATTTGGAGCGATTTGATGAGAAGGTAGAGGTACTGCGCGTGCTTTGTAGGAACAAGATTGTTTCTGAACGAAACAGATTCTCTAACCAAGGCTTTTCTTTCACCAGAGACTTATCCTCATTCAAATATCCTTTACAATTAGACCAAACAATCGCTTGGAGTGCTTCAAATAAACCAATTACAGAGAACGGGTCGTAGAGACAATGCTAAGCTGGGCTGCAAGTGATCGCAAGTTCTTGGAAGCGCAGCAAATGGAAGGATGGAGTGTACCCGGGTCTGTGCCCCGGTCAGGAAAGGAGGCCAGAGTTACGAGGTCTGAAATGGTTACTCCCGGGAGCCAACAGGAATCCATTTTCAAAGGCACTCCGCCAACCAGGAGTATGGAGCAACGTCGCGAGGGACAGCTGCCGCCAGCATGCCTGTGCTGTGTGCCCCCTGGAGCTTTTCCCAGATGACATGGCCCCAGGACTGGAGGCTGAAGTCCAGCAAAGCAGTGCCTCTAGCCAAGAAGCTCGCCCACACCCATGCCTGGATCAGCCACCCAGGCTGGAGTGCCCGGCAGCACAGACCCGGGACCCAGGTCTGGTTGCTCTGATTCTGGCTTAAGGGTCAGAAGCAGCACTGAGAGGGACAGGCTGGCCAGCATTCCCAAGCAGCTGCTGTAGCCAATGACCCTTCCATCCTCCCGTCTCCATGTGATCACCAGGAGTTACCATTAGTCTGCTCTGGAAGATCGGTGGGTTTAAGTGGGCAAGGATGCTCAGGGGTTGGTATTATTTAACTAACTCTCCCATTCTCTGTGTATTAGGGTGTCTGCTGCTTAAAAGCAGGGCATGTGCCTTCTTCCTTCTGTTTCCCAGGAAACACTGTGTTGGGTGTTCGATGTATGTCTGAGGATAAGTGGAAGGGTGGGTGAGAAGTAGTACAGGAATGTGGGCAGGGACACCAATGACTCTAGATTTGTGATTTCAGTCCTTCAGCAGAGGTCAGCTTTTCAGGCCACTTTTGGAAGCGGATGGCCCAGGGTCTCAGGAGCCAGCAGCCCTCATCTGCCTTGGTCTTCGTGCTCACTCTGCTGCTTTGAACACCCACTGCTCCCATCACAAAGAAAGGCAGCAGCAAGCCTTCCAGATTCCCTTGCTGGTGAGCTGCAGCTCCTGCAGCCCTTTCTTTCTGTTTATAAATAAGCCCATTTGTGTCATGTTTTAGATCTCACCCATAATTGATATCATATGACATTTGTCTTTCTCTGATTTATCTCACTTAGCAATAATCTCTAGCTCTATCCATGTTGCTGCAAGTGGCGCTATTTCATTCTTTTTTTTATGACTAATATTCCATGGACCACTTTTTTTATCCATTCCTCTGTCAATGGACATGTAGGTTTTCTCCATGTCCTGGCTATTGTGAATAGTGCTGTTATGAACACTGAGGTGCAGGTATCTTTTCTAATTAGAGTTTTCTCCAGATATACACCCAGAAGCAGAATTGCTGGATCATAAATATGTTTCTTAAGTTTCTACTAAGCTATTGAAGTTTCTCACCTCTCATGTTCTGAATGTCATTTATAGGTTGGAAAAATCCACTCTTAGTCCCATAGAATTTCCCATTTTTTAAAAAAGTTGGGCCTCTTTCTTCTTTATTAATGTTGTTTCACTCATCTGTGCTCAGTCCCTCGGTTGTGTTGGACTCTTTGCGACCCCATGGACTGTAGCCCACTAGGCTTCTCTGTCCATGGGATTTTCCAGGCAAGAATATTGGAATGGGTTGCCATTTCCTTCTCCAGGGGGATCTTCCCAACCCAGGGATTGAATCCACGTCTTCTGCACCAGCAGGCAGGCTCTTTATCTCTGAGTCACCTGGGAAGTCCCAAATGTTGTTTAGTACGTTCATCTGTCTCTTGAATTTCCTGTAAACTGGTAGTTATGTCCAGATGCTTGATTAAATCCAGGTTTAATTATTTCTGACAATAATACTTCTACAGGAATGTTCTGTATTTCCAACTGTATTATATGAGGAAACACATCATGCCATGGCAACTTCTTAGCTCACATCCTTACTAAATAAATAACGTTTCTTCAACTTTATATACTTTTCTTGAATCACCATCTGGCCCTACTTGTAGGTTCTTACCATCGACTTTAAGTTTTTACCCCAGACCCATGATAAACCACTGGGGACTCCCAGTAGCTGAACCACCTTGAGATCAGCAGGTATAACACAGGACTCGTCCTTAAGTTTCGTTTATTGCCCATGTTGTTGCTATTCAGTCGCCCACTCGTGTCCGACTCTTTGCAACCCCATGGACTGCAGCACGCCAGGCCTCCCTGTCCCTCACCATCTCCTGAGGTTTGCCCAAGCTCATGTCCCTTGTATCAGTGATGCCATCCAGCCATCTCGTCCTCTAATGCTCTCTTCTCCTTCTGCCTTCAATCTTTCCCAGCATCAGGGACTTTTCCAATGAGTCCAGGGAAGCTCCAAAATACTGGAGCTTCGGCTTCAGCATCAGTCCTTCCAATGACTATTCAGGGTTGATTTCCTTTAGGATGGACTGATTTGATCTCCTTGCAGTCCAAGGGACTCTCAAGAGTCTTCTCTAGCACCAAAGTTTAAGGGCATCAATTCTTTGGCTCTCTGCTTTCTTTAAGGTCCAGCTCTCACAACCATACAACACCATGGCCTTGACTATAGGCACTCTTTTTGGCAGAGTGATTTCTCTGCTTTTCAACACACCATCTAGAGTCCATATTTATCACTATAACCATGTTTTGATTTTTAACCTCTGGAGCCACGACAAAGTTCTGCTTGGAATGAAATAGTGGCGCTGAACCAGGTGCTTATGTTACACACTTGTCCTCAGAGCAGTCAGGAGTCAGCCACGTTCTTATAAACAAAGCAAAGCAACTGTGTTCACAAATGTAAGTTACTGATATCAATAAACGACTTGTAAGCCTGCATGTTTTGCTTAAAAATTCCCTGCTATATCTAAACAAGTGTGCTTAACTTGATTAACAGAATTCCTAGTTACACTTGTTGTTGTTCAGTCATGTCTGACTCTTCGTGACCCCATGAACTGTAACATGCCAGGCTTCCTGGTTCCTCACCATCTCCAGGAGTTTGCTCAAATTTATGTCCATTGAATCAGTGATGCCATCCAACCATCTCATCCTCTGTCTTCCCCTTCTCCTCTTGCCCTCAATCCTTCCCGGCATCAGGATATTTTCCAATGAGTCAGCTTGTCACATCAGGTGGCCAAAATATTGGAGTTTCAGCTTCAGCATCAGTCCTTCCAATGAATATTCAGGGTTGATTTCCTTTAGGATTGACTAGTTTGATCTCTTTGCTGTCCATGGGACTCTGAATAATCTTCTTTAACACATTTGCACTAATAAATACTTACTTACTGTCCTGGAACTCACAACTATAGTTTTGGGAGCTAGATCCAAAAATGTCGTCCATCCTGCTAAGACTTTGGTTGGAGTCTCCAGAAATTCAGGCAGATTCTCGAGGACTTGGGCTTCCCTTGTAGATCAACTGGTAAAGAATCCGCCTGCAATCAAGGAGCGGAGAAGGCCTGGAAAATCCCATGGATGCAGAAGTCTGGTGGGCTGCAGTCCATGGGGTTGCGAAGAGTCAGACACAACTGAGTGACTTCACTTTTCACTTTCATGCATTCGAGAAGGAAATGGCAACCCACTCCAGTGTTCTTGCCTTGAGAATCCCAGGGACGGGGGAGCCTGGTGGGCTGCCATCTATGGGGTTGCACAGAGTTGACACGACTGAAGTGACTTAGCAGCACCAGCAGCAATGAAGGAGACCCTGATTTGATTCCTGGGTTGGGAAGATCCCCTGGAGAAGGGATAGGCTACCCACTCCAGTATTCTTGGGCTTCCCTGATGGCTCAGCTGGTAAAGAATTCGCCTGCAATGAGGGAGAATTGGGTTCAATCCCTGGGTCGGGAAGATCCCCTGCAGAAGGGAATGGCTACCCACTCCAGTATTCTGGTCTGGAGAATTCCTTGGCATGTATATCCACGGGGTCACAAAGAGTCAGACACGACTGAGCGACTAACACTTTCACTTTCAAGGACTCCGCTGGGAATCTGGAGCCCCCAAGGGAATGGGCTATCAGGCACTGGAAGGGAATGCTTGCCAATAACTCCCAAGTCAGATCACTTTTGCTGAAGAAACTGGTGCTGTTTATCATACTGAGATTGGCACTCCTAGAGTCATCCCTGATCTGGGCCCTGGACTTGGCTCCAGGGGCTAAGCAGGAGGTTGAATCCAGAGCAAACTTCTGGAGCAGGGCCACACTGTCACAATCCACTGATGAATCCACCAGCAGGTTTCCAGGGCCCTGCCCCAGGTCCTGGGGCAAGTAATCTCCACGTCTCAGTTTTTCCATTATCACGGGGATAACAGCAGCCCACACTGGAGAAGAAAACGATTTTAAGAGCAACACCAGAGTGTTTATCAACACAGTACTCACAATTCCCTGAGCCCAGATGCTCCTGTCCACCATGGAGAAGTTTTATTTCCTGATCTCAGGTCAGGAAAACACTCACACCTCAATGGCTTCATCGGCTCCCCCAGCTTCCAGACTGAGAGAAACGGAGTCGATGGGAAACTGCTGGGGAGGCCAGCTGTGCAACAGTGAGCAACTGTCTTTGGAGAGAGGAAGGCTGTGCTGGGCAGTGGCTGATGGGCCTGTGCGGTGGAATTCTCTTTTGAACCAGACTGAGCCTTGCTCCTTTCTGGCAGGCGGACGGCCCCCCTCTTCCAAGTACGCAGGAAAGTTCTGTTTGGACAAGCACACACATTCTTTTTTCAAAAGCCACAGAGGCAAACGCCTTTGTTGCAGACAGACCAACTCCCTTCCAGCCTGGGAGGTGAAAACCCTTTCATGAGCCACACAATGGGAGCAGCCCTGAGCTGGCTGATGCAGGCCCCCGAAAAGTACATAACTTCCATTCTGTGGCTTCCACATACAGAATGTCCTTCCCCTCCCCAGTCCAAAGGCTGGAGGGGCTGTTTGTCCGGCATGGGCCTGGAGGGAGCAGGGGGTTGGCAGGAGTCATGAGGCATTTTTCTGTGGGCTTTGGTTTCCTGGCCAGTTGAACTCGGTCCAGTGATTGTCCCGAGGTTCTGCCAGATAAAACAAGGAGAGCGCTTTTCTAGATGCGGGTGACTGGGGGATGCAGGGGGAGGGGAGGGAAGACACAAGCAGAATGGGGGAAGGGGCAGCCAAGTCCCTGCCAGGGCTCAGGAGACCCCTCACTGAGCAAGGGCTCTGGCTTTGCCCCCTGGAATGGCCTCCAGAGACCTTGCCCTCCAGACGAATGCCTGGCACTCAGGCCATACTTCACCCTGGCACAGGGCCCTAATCTTAGCACCCCTTGTGACCAATGGCTCAGCTGGTAAAGAATTCGCCTGCAATGAGGGAGAATTGGGTTCAATCCCTGGGTCGGGAAGATCCCCTGCAGAAGGGAATGGCTACCCACTCCAGTATTCTGGTCTGGAGAATTCCTTGGCATGTATATCCACGGGGTCACAAAGAGTCAGACACGACTGAGCGACTAACACTTTCACTTTCAAGGACTCCGCTGGGAATCTGGAGCCCCCAAGGGAATGGGCTATCAGGCACTGGAAGGGAATGCTTGCCAATAACTCCCAAGTCAGATCACTTTTGCTGAAGAAACTGGTGCTGTTTATCATACTGAGATTGGCACTCCTAGAGTCATCCCTGATCTGGGCCCTGGACTTGGCTCCAGGGGCTAAGCAGGAGGTTGAATCCAGAGCAAACTTCTGGAGCAGGGCCACACTGTCACAATCCACTGATGAATCCACCAGCAGGTTTCCAGGGCCCTGCCCCAGGTCCTGGGGCAAGTAATCTCCACGTCTCAGTTTTTCCATTATCACGGGGATAACAGCAGCCCACACTGGAGAAGAAAACGATTTTAAGAGCAACACCAGAGTGTTTATCAACACAGTACTCACAATTCCCTGAGCCCAGATGCTCCTGTCCACCATGGAGAAGTTTTATTTCCTGATCTCAGGTCAGGAAAACACTCACACCTCAATGGCTTCATCGGCTCCCCCAGCTTCCAGACTGAGAGAAACGGAGTCGATGGGAAACTGCTGGGGAGGCCAGCTGTGCAACAGTGAGCAACTGTCTTTGGAGAGAGGAAGGCTGTGCTGGGCAGTGGCTGATGGGCCTGTGCGGTGGAATTCTCTTTTGAACCAGACTGAGCCTTGCTCCTTTCTGGCAGGCGGACGGCCCCCCTCTTCCAAGTACGCAGGAAAGTTCTGTTTGGACAAGCACACACATTCTTTTTTCAAAAGCCACAGAGGCAAACGCCTTTGTTGCAGACAGACCAACTCCCTTCCAGCCTGGGAGGTGAAAACCCTTTCATGAGCCACACAATGGGAGCAGCCCTGAGCTGGCTGATGCAGGCCCCCGAAAAGTACATAACTTCCATTCTGTGGCTTCCACATACAGAATGTCCTTCCCCTCCCCAGTCCAAAGGCTGGAGGGGCTGTTTGTCCGGCATGGGCCTGGAGGGAGCAGGGGGTTGGCAGGAGTCATGAGGCATTTTTCTGTGGGCTTTGGTTTCCTGGCCAGTTGAACTCGGTCCAGTGATTGTCCCGAGGTTCTGCCAGATAAAACAAGGAGAGCGCTTTTCTAGATGCGGGTGACTGGGGGATGCAGGGGGAGGGGAGGGAAGACACAAGCAGAATGGGGGAAGGGGCAGCCAAGTCCCTGCCAGGGCTCAGGAGACCCCTCACTGAGCAAGGGCTCTGGCTTTGCCCCCTGGAATGGCCTCCAGAGACCTTGCCCTCCAGACGAATGCCTGGCACTCAGGCCATACTTCACCCTGGCACAGGGCCCTAATCTTAGCACCCCTTGTGACCGAAAGTCAAACTAGCCTTTTCAGTGAACTCATCCTGCTTGTGATACTCAGTACTCTGAGCAGTCGGCCCTACGCAGGTGCAATCTGGAAGGCTGCTGCTTCCCTGAGAGGGTATCAGGGATGGTGTGAGACACTACCCACTTCCAGAGTATCTCTCTGAACTGCCCATCCACTGTGCTTGAACTTCCTTCACATGGAACCACTGATCAGAAGTCACTGAAGCATCATCATGGGGTAAGGAGGAGAGGATGGGATGAATGGAGAGAGTAGCATGGAAACATATACACTAACATATACAAAATAGATAGCCAGTGGGAATTTGCTGTATGATGCAGGGAACTCAAACCAGGGCTCTGTGACAGCCTAGAGGGGTGAGGTGGGGTGGGAGGTGGGAGAGAGGCTCAAGAGGGAGGGGACATACGTATACCTACGGCTGATTCATGTTGATGCATGGCAGAGACCACACAATACTGCAATTATCCTTCAATTAAAAATAAATGAATTTTAAAAATCATCTTCAAAAATTCTATTTAATATTTGCAAACAATGCAACTGACAAGGGCTCAACCTCCAAAATATACAAACAGCTCAAGCAACTCAATAACAAAGAAACAAACAACCCAATCAAAAAATAGGCAGAAGATCTCTGAAGAAGACATATACATAGCTAATAGGCACATGAAAAGATGTTCAACACTGCTAATTTCAGAGGGATGCAAATCAAAACTAGAATGAGGTATTTGCCTCACACTGGTCAGACTTGCCATCATCAAAAAGTCTACAAATAAATGCTGGGGAATGTGTAGAGAAAAAGGAACTCTCCTATACTGTTGGTGGGGATGTAAATCAATATAGCCACCTTGGGGAACAATATGCCGCTGCTGCTAAGTCGCTTCACTCGTGTCCAACTCTGTGAGACCCATGGACGGCAGCCCACCAGGCTCCGCTGTCCCTGGGATTCTCCAGGCAAGAACACTGGGGTGGGTTGCCATTTCCTTAAAAAACTAAAATGGAGTTACTATATGATCCTATAATCTCACCCCTGGGCATATATCTGGAGAAAATTATAACTTGAAATGATACATGCACTCCAGTCTCATTGCAGCAGTATTTGCAATAGCCAAGATATGGAAGTAATCTAAATGTCCATTGACAGATAAATAAGTAAAGAATATGTGATATACATACACATACACACACACACACATATATATCTATCTGCAATGGAATATTACTTAGCCATCAAAAAGAATGAAATAATGCCATTTGCAGCAACATAGATCAACCTGGAGATTATTATAGTAAGTGAAGTAAGCTAGACAAAGACAAATATGATGTGATATCACTTATATATAGAATCTGGGAATTCCTAATAGCTCAAGAGGTGAAGAATCCACCTGCAGTGCAAGAGATACAATTTCAATCCCTGAATCAGGGAGAACCCCTATAGAAGGAAACGGTAACCTACTCCAGTATTCTTGCCTGGGAAATCCCACAGCCAGAGGAGCCTGGCAGGCTACAGTCCTTGGGGGTTGCCAAGTGTCAGACATGA
The DNA here is from genome assembly GCA_006410635.1 of Cephalophus harveyi. Classification (NCBI taxonomy): domain Eukaryota; kingdom Metazoa; phylum Chordata; class Mammalia; order Artiodactyla; family Bovidae; genus Cephalophus; species Cephalophus harveyi. The sequence goes on from SJYT01034581.1 coordinate 307,604, forward strand.
CTGAGCACGCAAGTTCATCATACAAATGAACTTATTTACAAGTCAGAGACTCATAGAAACAGAAAACAAACTTATAGATACCAAAGGGGAAAGGAGAGGTGGGGTGGGATAAATTAAGAGGTTGAGATTAATATATATACACTACAATATATAAAACAGATAATCATCAAGGTCCTACTGTATAGCACAGGGAACTATATTCACTATCTTGTAATAATCTATTATATAAAGGAAGTGAAGTGAAGTGAAGTGAAGTCGCTCAGTCATGTCCGACTCTTTGCGACCCCATGGACTGTAGCCCACAAGGCTTCTCCATCCATGGGATTCTCCAGGCAAGAATACTGGAGTGGGTTGCCCCATCTTTCTCCAAAGACTGTGAAAAAGAATAGACGTATAATGTATAACTGAATCACTTTGCCCTACACCTGAAACTAACACAACATTGTAAATCAACTCTATTTTAATATTTTTTAAAGTTCTATTTGAGAGGCACATATAAAGTTCACTATTATGCTATAATTAAAATACATAAATAGGGACTTCCCTGGTTCACTGGTTAAGAATTCACCTGCCAGTGCAATTCATCTGCCAGAGACACGGGTTTGATCCCTGATCCAGGAAGATCCCAGATGTAGTGGGGCAACTGAGCCCCCGCACCACAACTACAGAAGCCCTCTCAGCCTAGAGACCATGCTCTGCAATAGAGAAGCCGCCTCCATGAAGAGTACACCCTTGCTCGCCACCACTAGAGAAAGCCCGGGTACAGCAATGAAGACCCACATCAGCCAAAGCTAAAAAATTTAACCAAGTACTTTCTAAAAAGTGCTTATAAAAAAATACATAAATAGAGGTAGGCAAATTACAAAATATATGTAGACTAACTCCCCTGGGAGTTAAGTGGCTCCTCCTCTTAACTGAGTGGCTCCTCCTCTTAACTGAGTGGCTCCTTCTCTTACCTGAGTGGCTCCTCCTCGCCCCTTTTCTTAAGGAGAAGCTGCATCTGTTTGAGAGGGAAGCCAAGGTCTGCTCTGGGACCTCCTCCTCCTCTGCTGCCCTGGTTCTGTGTTCCTCTCACTTCCTCAAAGTGAAGACCCTGCTTCCACATCTGTCTCAACACGCCCACACCGGATTGACCATTTCCTCGTATCTGAGCTGAGGAATTACAGGCGGAAGTTGTTCAGGGTCCAGTATTGAAAGCATGGAGACCTTCTGTCTTGGTTACAATTCAGCGCTTCTATTTCCGTTGCTCTGTTATTTTGGTACCTAAGTGTGACTGCATAGATCTGTGAGATGTTGACAAACCAGGAGGAACTCTTTTCTCCTAAAATATAAGGGCTCTGTGTTACTTCTTTTTTGCAAAAACGTCTTGGAGGTCTTCCTGGGCCTGTGTTCAGCCCTGCAGAGGTGAGCAGGGCAAGGGTTCCTGCTGGGCAGGAAGAGGATTGTTATGAAGCCTCTTGGTGGCCAAACGGATTCTGATCACTTGCGCCCTTTCCCCTTGTGGTCACTGGAGGTCTCCCACTCTCGAATGCCCTTTGGGCTCTTAAGAGTTTTTCTCTGACCACAAAATGTGGCTTTGCCAGTACTCGGTGTTTCATTACTTCAATTTCATTAAGTCTAAGTCATGCAGATTGTCCTCTTGTCTTCCAGGTCTTTCAAGCCCAAACTGAAGAGGATTTGAGAGCCAGGGCTTAGGATCAATGGAGAGAGGAAGATCCAGGCTTCTAAGCCATTCCTATCTCTAGGTAAATGCATAAAATGAATGAAAAAACAAACCTATATAGTAGGAAGCTTAAGGTTTCCCATTGATTTTTACTTTCCTTTTTTTTTAATGAAGGAAGGGTAAGGAGGGAAGAAGTGTGAGGTGCATCAGAGGAAACGGACAGAAGGCAGGGTGGTACCACTTTGGGCCAGAACCACTGGTGCAGACGGCCTGGCAGGAGCAGCGACGGATGTGAACTGCACTGGCCAGAGCGCGGCCCGAGCCTCCGGACACTCGGTAAACCGCGCTGGCAGCCCCAGCCAGCTTCACCCGGGAGACCAGGCCAGAGGTGACCTCAGGGAGTGATCAAGTTCAAGGTGAGGCTTCTTAGTGTGGGCACAAGTCCCAGAGACAGGAAGAGAGAGCCAAAATCACAGATAGAGGCAAGGGCTAGGAGCCTGGAAGCTGGAGCCAAAACCAGGCAAGAAGGACTCTGGTTACATGGGCATTCTCAGTGGAACTTTCTCCTTAACAGCCCAGCTGTGGATGGGGAGAGCTGGGTTCAAGGAGGGGAGAAAGAAAGCATATTCTAGTAGGTAAGGTTGGGCACAAGGAGGGTTTCAGGTCATGCTTTATGAATGATTTAACATTCAAAGCCTAACATTTTTAGCCTCTTGTGGCTTTCTAGGAGTATGTGCCCTGTATTCTGTAGCTTACCATGACCACTTGGCCCAGACCCATCCTTGAGTCGGATAAAGACAGTGACTGTCAGCGTGACAGCACATGAACTAGCCCCACACACCCTGCATCCCAAGTGCCCGTGCAGGGCCAGGGCGTTATCCCCCTAGCCAAGGTCTGTCTTGCTCTTCCTCCGCCATGCTTCCAAACCTCACATATTTATTCAGTAAATAATTATTAAACAAATCATGCTTCCAAGGTGAGGCAGTGGTAAAGAATCCACCTGTCAATGCAGGAGAAGAAAGAGATGCCAGTTCTCCTCTTACACTATTGGTGGGAAGGCAAACTAGTGCAGCCACTATGGAGAACAGTGTGGAGATTCCTTAAAAAACTGGAAATAGAACTGCCATACGACCCAGCAATCCCACTGCTGGGCGTACACACCGAGGAAACAAGAATTGAAACAGACATGTGTACCCTAATGTTCGCTGCAGGCTCTTTACAATAGCCAGGACATGGAAGCAACCTAGATGGCCATCAGCAGACGAATGGATAAGAAAGCTGTGGCATACATACACAATGGAATATTACTTGGTTATAGAAAAGAATGCATCTGAATCAGTTCTAATGAGGTGGATGAAAGTGGAGCCAATTATACAGAATGAAGTAAGTCAGAAAGAAAAACACCAATATAGCATATTAATTGGAGAAGGCAATGGCAACCCACTCCAGTGTTCTTGCCTTGAGAATCCCAGGGATGGGGGAGCTTGGTGGGCTGCCGTCTATGGGGTCGCACAGAGTCAGACACGACTGAAGCGACTTAGCAGCAGCAGCATATTAATGCATATATATGGAATTTAGAAAGATGGTAATGACAACCCTATATGCAAGACAGTAAAAGAGACACAGATATAAAGAAAAGACTTTTGGATTCTGTGGGAAAAGGTAAGGGTGGGATGATTTGAGAGAATAGCACTGAAATATGTATATTACCATATGTGAAACAGATGACCAGTCCAAGTTCAATGCATGAAGCAGGGCACTCAAAGCCGGTGCACTGGGACAACCCAGAGGGAGGGGATGGGGGGCATTCAGGATGGGAGCATATGTATACCCGTGGTTGATTCATGTCAATGTGTGGCAAAAACCACCAAAATATTGTAAAGTAATTAGCTTCCAATTAAAATAAATAAGTTTTTTAAAAAAGAGAGAGATGCCAGTTCGATCTCTGGGCTGGGAACATCCCCTGGAGTAGGAAATGGCACCCCACTCCAGTATTCTTGCCTGGAGAATCCCATGCAGAGGAGCCTGGTGGGCTACAGCCCACGGGATTGCAAAGAGTCGGACGTGACTGAGAGCCCACAAAAACGATTACAGTATGCCTTGTGCATGCTAGACAGAATTGGTTCCTTAGAGTTTGGTAGGGATTTCAGAGAGTAGGGAGGCAAAAAATAATTATAAATTATTACCAATTACCATCATGGCTTTGAAGATAAAAAAACAGGATGGCATAAGAAGAAAAAGTGGGGTTATCTACTTTGGAATGAGAAATCCATGAAGATTTCCCTGGAGGAGTGGCATTGAAGCTGTGCCCTGAATGAAGAACAGGAGTGGGAGAGAACTCATGTGGGCAGCAGGAAGAGCATACATGGAGGTGGTGAGTCAGGAAGGAGCTGGAGGCATCACAGAACCCAAGCAGGCTGGGCACGTTGTCACAGTGGTGATCAAAAAGAAGCAGAAGCAGAACTGCAAATGGAAACTCGTAGGTGCTCTGTCAAGCGTCCGTTAGTCACCTCTGCTAACATCCCATTGGATAAAGCAAGTCACAGGGCTGGGTGCAGACAAAGTGGGAGGTCATCAGAGGCCGTGGCAAAGTGTGTGACTACAGGAAAGGGTGAGGAATTCAAGCCATGCAATTCCTCCCACAGATGGGCCCACTTTACCACACCTGCATTCTTCTGTTTTTGCATTTTAGTAAAGGAAAAGAGCTCATCTCATTAGGAATTTAGTCTGATCTAATGTTTGAGGATCATTGATGATTTTTCCTTTATATATTTTAAATTTACACACCAGAAATTCACTTTTGCAGTACAGTTCTTTGATCTTTAACATGTGCACAAACTTGTGTAACCACTACCACAAAAAATATACAGAATAGTTCCATCGCCCTTGAAAATTTCCTGAAATCACTGCTCTTTTAAGAGCTCAGGTCTGGATGCTACGTCCCAAAGAAAACTGGTGATTTTGGATGAAGAAAGTTAAAGCTTTGACAGTACCTCTGGAGTGTTCTGGAGCTTCCCTGCTAGCTCGGATAGTAAAGAATTGGCCTGTAGTGCAGGAGACCTGGGTTCGATCCGTGGGCTGGGAAGATCCCTTGAAGAAGGGACTGGCAATCCACTCCATATTCTTGCCTGGAGAATGCCCGTGGACAGAGGACCTGAAAGACTACAGTCCATGGGGTTGCAAAGAGTCAGACACGACTGAGTGACTAACACTTCACTGGAGTATTTTGTAGTTAAAAAATGGAGATTTAGCAGAGAAAATGCCCTAGTTTTTCTAGGGTAAGCCAAGTCAGAGGGATCTCAACTGGAAGAGCTCTCCACTCCACCAATTTACAAAAATTACTAAATCCCTGATGGGTTTGAGTGCATTTTCAAAGGGAGAGAAAGAGAGAGCAAGCTAGGACAAGAGCCCAAGTCTCTCGCTCAGTTCCGTGTTCCTTCTGTTGCTCTAAGTTTCTTTGGCCATTGGCCACTCACCTCCTTTATCATGTTCATCTCTGCCTTTTGTGTTTATTCTCTTATCATCTGGCCCAGTGGGAATGGGCTGGCCTCTCTGTGCTTTGTTTCCTTAATTTCTTTAGTGGAAGCTAAGGGCATTGTTTTTTTCCAAGGAACCCTATTTGGTGCTGAGTGATTTGAGGTGCCTGCCCTAGGTTTTGCAGAGGGAACAGGGTTTTAGTTCCTGGAAAATTTAATGCACAATTTGATCTTTGCTACTCTACTGAACTCCTACTGAGTTTGCATTTCCTTATCGCCTAGCTCTCCCAGCTGCCAGGTAATTTGATCTGGATTTGTCTTATCAGGCTGAGGCCAGCAAGCAGGTGATGAATGAGGGGCCAGGGATGCAGCTGTCTCTTCTTTGAAGCCATGGCATTTTTGGAAGGGACTGTATGTGTGTGTTCGTGCATGTGCACACGCGCTTGTGTGTGTGTGTGTGTGTGTGTGTGTAGCAGTTGGTAGAACTGGAGGTAAAACTCACTCCTACTCTTCTCAGCCCAGGGACTGTAGTGTTCTTTCTCTCCATTCCTTCCAACTCCCTTAGGGTGACCCTTTCATCCTGAGGGTTCTTGGTGTCCGTGGGCTTTTGTGGGAGCCTGGTCACTGTGGCTGTCTTCCCAGAGGACAGAATTTCCCTGCCCTGACTTTGCTTGACATTAACACAATCACTCACGCTTAATAAACTGTGGTCAGATGCTCAAACCGAGTGTGGAATGGCACAGCAGGTGGATTATTCAACCTCCCAGAAGACAAGCCCTGCTGGTACTATGGAGGTGCTGCCCCAGGTAAGCTGGCTAGGTCTTGGGCTTCAGATGTGAGATTAAAGGATCAAGGAGAAGCTGTTGAGTCATGGCATCTGACCCACTTACACCTGTTATACTCTCTCCAAGAATCTGATATGGGCCTTTGAGGGGCACAGCCTCTGCATTTTATCTTTCCCACATGATGGCGGGGAGAAAGCCCTCTATTTCTGCTGGAATAAGAAACTAAGCAGTGAAAATGGTATCTAGACTAATGGATATCCAGACCCAGCTAGACAAAGCCCAGTGAGGATGAAGCCACCAGGCCAAATCTACAATACTATTGCTACCACAGACCCCCTAGCAAGGTACCCGGTCCACCTACTGGACACCTCAGCATCCGTGTGCCTTGGGGGTGTGACGCCATAAAACAAGTCAGCCATCATTCAGGGGAGTCATTTCAAGGTTTCCCACCCCTGATCTCTGGCTCACTTTCCTTCGGCTGCTGTCACCAGGATGTCAGCACCCAAATTAATGCAAAGCCCCAAACCCAAGGCAGCATCAACTGGACTGTCAGGCCAGCACATGACCCGCCCTGGGGGGCCTGCTGCGAGAGCCCTGCCTCAGCTGTCACCTTCCGGTGGCCATCTACTTTCCCCAGACACGCAGAGCTGCCGAAAACAGCAGTCAGCGTCTCCCTGAGGAAGGAAAAGCAGAGGGCAAGGTCAGGTAAACACAGCGCCTGAAAAAGCTCTCCACTCCCCAACTCACATACATTGCTGTTATCTTATCCTGGCTTCAAGCTAAGGACCTCTAAATCCAGCCACAACAGTAATACTGGGATGGCAGGGGAGAAATGTTCGGCCCAGAAACCACATCCTCTGCAGTGCCTCAGCCAGCACTGGGTGAAGGACACGGCGTTAAATGGAAAAGAAATTTGAATGACGAAGTGACATGATGTCCGTCTCAGCTAATGATGGGCCAAGCAGGTTTTCCATCACCGGCCAGGCAAAACTGTCAGGCCCAGGTCTGTATTTAAAAGCTATTTCGCGTGGCTTTAAGTCACCATCTCAGCTCAATATCTAAAACAAAGAGAATGAATTATGGAACAGGATGGAGGGAGCTTGTTAATTTTCTCACTGATGCACTGTGAAATGAAAGCTTTATTCTAAGAATGGGATATCCTCAGGGCTCTCTCTGGAGGGACGCTGACAAATCCAAACGTCCTTACTGTTTCCTTTATTGTCCCCGCCCCTGACCCCGCACCCCCTCTTTATGGCTTTTTCAATACACATTTATAAAATATGTATATTTCATGGTATGTCTGTATCTATAGGGCTTGGGGAATTCAAGTTTATGATTCTCTTTAGGGCTTCCTCGCCCATAAACTGTGCTTAGGTGATATTACTGATGAACTCACACACACACTGGATTGTGTACAGCATGTGTGTATCATGGAGACATTTGCACAGGCTGCTTGCTATTGTCCATGCTGGGGAGCTCCAGCCCATCTCCAATTGGAACCCAGTGAAATAATCATGATAATTTTGCCTTCATGTATCACCTTTCATCAGGAAGGATGAAAGGACTTCACAAACTCTGGGTTCCTCTTTGATCCAGGCTCGTATCTGGTGCACCAATCTCCATTGTGTATTCTGCCCCCACCCCCCCAGATAGGCCTCCCAGGGACCATAACTGAACTTCCATATGCACAGCACCAAGAGGCTGGCCTGGCCTGAGAGCCTCCTGCAGGCTCCCAGGAAGGAGAGGGCAGCTTCCAGAGGGGCCGGGTGGCTGTTCTGCATTTGCAACGGGGCAGGGACCACAAACCTGGGGAAAGGAGGGAAGGAATTCTCAACTGCAACTTTAGTGTTGAGACAGGGAAGCTTAATGGCAGGTGGAAGAACATTCTAGGCAGTGGTAAAGCAAATCTCCAGAAGGTAGGTGTTGCCTAAGGCTCTGCTCTGAGCTGTCTTCTCATCCACACCCAGGACTTTAGCTATTAGCTTTATGGGAAGGACTTCGAAATATATATCCCAGGCTCAAACTCTCCCCTGGGTCTAGCCAGGCATCTCCAGCTGTCTCCTGGGCATTTCCATCCATATTTCACTGGAACTTCAAACTCAACTTCTACCAAATATAATGCATGATTTCTTCCTACTTTGCTCTCATAATAGCTCCCTTCCCTGACTTTCCTATATGTAGTTGCTGGAGTTAGAGTGAGCTGTGCATGAGTAAGTTAGTCAAGATCTCTGTTCCCATGGAGCTTGCATTTTGGAGAGAGGATGGGGAGGGGAGAAAGCAACAAACACCTGATATATATGATAATAAATGAAGATGAGAAACGCTAGGAAGTGGTGGGTCAGGTGATGATAGGCTACGGGTATGGACCACCTTGGACAGCGATCAACAATGGCCTGTCTGGGGAGAGGATCACGGAGAAAAGCATTCCACGTGGAGGGAAGAGCAAGCACTGAGAGCCCAAGGCAGTGATGAGATTTGCCCCTTTGTGGAACAGACGAGATGCTGGGCTGCTGGGGCGTGGTTGTGGATAAACTGAAGGAGATGACACAGGAGAAGTGGGCAGAGAGCAGACGAGTCAGGGTAGGCCACATGGAGTTTGGATTTTGATCCGAGCACTGTTCCAAGCCAGAGGAGGGTTCAGCACGGACGCTGGGAGCTGACGCCCATCTGCTTCTGGCAGCTCTCAGCGGAGCCTGTAAGTCACTTTGACTCTTCTCGGCATCACACACCTCTTGCTTTCCACATGGGCCGTGTCTGGCCGGGAAGGAGGATAAGGTTTTGGTAATCCTCCAGCTCCCCGCATCTCCCCTCAGGGGCTTGGGCAGAGTCCTCTGTGTTCAAAAGGACTGGCAGCCAAACGGAAAACAAAGCATCCCTTTTGTGATCACTGGGAAAGCACCAGATATCCCTCCGGCTGTGAATGCAGCTTAGGCTAGCAGACCAAAGCATAGTTTTCTCGTATTCTGAGAATTCAAACGTTGGGACCCACCTGCTCGGGCATGCCCACTGGAGGAGGGGGTGAGTGAGTGTGGGGCGGTAGGATGGAGACTGGCTGGCGCAACCACCTCCCAGTGGCTGTCAGTGTTGGCTGCTAGAGTCGCAGAATCGCAGCTGTTCCCTCTAGCCAAAGGATTCCCTCAGGAGTTACACCACCCCATGGGGGCAGTGGGCAAGCCCGTTACCTGCTGGCACGGGGTACACAAAGCTGGTCCCTTATCTCCAGGTGAGAAGGGTCTGTCATGCAGTTCCTGTCCTAGAGCTTCCCCAGGGATCCGGGTACAGCAGCCTGCAGCAGCCCACCCACTTGCTCTGTCCAGCTCCCTCTCTCCCTTCCCCTGGCAGAATCCTCTCAACAAGCCACATGCCCTTGATCACTATTTTATGCTCTGCTTCCCAGGAAGGTAACTCAAGACAAGTGGCGATACAAGCCAGACCTTTTAGGAATCCCGGACTTAAGCTCTCTGTGAGATTCTTCATTCACCTATCTGCTTTAAATCCAGCAGCTGATCACAAAGAGTTGGACACAACTGAAGTGACTTAGCACGCACGTATGCACATTGATTCAACAAACGCTGAATCAGGTTGAGACAGGTTCATATACTCAGGAATGTGAGAAACTTAACGGGCACAGCCCATGCCCTCGTGGAGCGTACTAATGGGGAAAGGTTGATGTTAGATACGCATATGCATGCATGGGGTCCATGGTAGCCAGGCGGGTCTTCCTAGTAGTAATGAGACCGTTTGCCTCCAAGATCATATTTCCAGGATGACGGTGGAGTGGGAGGAACACTGCCATCAGCCATCAGCCATCAGCCTTTCTCTGGCTTTGGAAGCTGCTGGGATGTAACTGGGACTACGCGCCGAAATGGCATTACTTAAGGCTCACCATCTCCCTTGAGCTGACTCTTATCAGTGAACCCACGTGGGGAGGCGTGGTTAAAGGCGAGAGGACACTGCCGGAGGCCCCCTGAGTCACTCACATCTTGTTTTCCTAATTCTTTTCCATTCTTAAAAGACTTTCTCTTTCCGGCCTTTCAGGAGTGTCGTCTACCCATAGCAGATATGGCTGCATCCCGAAACAATCTGGCCAGGATTTTAACCACCAGTCCACAAAATGCCAAACAGTTTATGCCCAGCAGCTCATGTTGTGAGCTGAGATTCATGCTGCAGTTCCCATGATCGAAGGAGAACATTTCAGCCATCCCTGGGCTCTTCTATGGCGGGTGTACCCTGCCAATGAATTCTCTTTGCCCTGGGACCCACGGCCACGTTGCTGGGTTGAGACTTTGTGTCCATGGGGTCCTCCAGCTCCCAGTGGCACTAGTCATCCCCTGGACCTCAGTTTACCACCTGGAGGAGGTAGAGGTGAGCCGTCAGCTGATGCTTATTCAGGTCACTCTGAGAGGTGCAGCTGAGGGAAGACCTCCGTGAGTGGCAGTCTGACCCCAGGACTCTGTTAGTACTTGCTAATGGAAGAGATCCCTTAGGGCCAGGGCCGCAACATGCTGCGTGCTCTGGGCTCCCACTCAGAAGGGGCTCGTGCTTGGCTTCAAGCTCTTGGTTTAACAGTGAGCAGTGGGAGAGGAGGGGAGTAGGGGCAGAGGAAATCCTGCTTGCTGAAGACAGGACCAGATCTGACTTCTCTCCTCTGGCAGATGCTTGAAGCTGATCATTTTTCTCAGAGAGCTCTTGTGGGCTCCTTGGAGGTTCCCTGCTAGCCCCTTCACTGGGAGTTGCCTTCCTCCAAACAGATGTTTCTCTCTTCCGAAAGTCAGCTGAGGCTCTTTCCACAGCCCTGAGAGATACAGCCCTCCATCCTAGCTCCGGGGGCTTCTCCTGAGAGGAAGCCAAGCACACCCCACTCTTCCTCTCCTGCAGGGTCCTCCTCCACCCGACTGTTTCCTCAGTCTTGCCACCCTGGACCACTTTGTCTGTGACAGTGTGTAGTAAGATGCTGATCTTTCCTTCCACATTTCCCAACACAGGCCGCGCACGTCACAGCTTTCTGAGTGGCCCCATGGAAACCCCTCTCACTAAATCTGAGGCGAAGGTAGTACTTCCTACCATTTCTCCCTTAAGTGGAGTGAGACATCTCATGTCACGGCAACAGCTTTCTCCAAAAATAAACAAACACACACACACCTTGAAAATTCTCTCTCCTTACTCTCTGCTATTTTCTGTATTTTCTATACAAAATATAGTTGAATGGTAGGTGAAAGAGGACTTAGGAGTTATCAAGAAATCAGTTCTTGACAAATCTCTTAATAATTTTTTTTTGACCACACCAAGTGGTTGCGGGATCTTAGCTCCCCAACCTGGAATTGAAGCTGAGCCCTCAGCAGTGGAAGTGCAGAATCCTAACCACTGGAGCACCAGGGAATTCCCTTCTTTGTAATTTTTATATGAGGGATCTGGCTTTGAAATTCCACACTATCGTGTTTCATTGTCTCTGGAGAGACTTCAATATTAAGACCTTGTTACATGCAAGGCTCTGGATTAAGCACCATCAATGAAATAACAGATTCTTTACATAGCCCTCTGAAGTTTATGAACCATCTCACATACCCTATCTCAACTGATTCTTCCAACAGCTCTGTGATAGACATTATTACATCCCTGCTTTACAGGTAAACCAGTTGGCTGTGTGGCTGGCCCTTGTCACTTAGCTAATAAACAGGGTGGCTGGGGTGGAGACCTCCTCGTAGGTTTTCTTACTCCCAGCTGCCAGCTCTACCTTGGCATCTCTGCCTAGGAAACAAGTGTGGATGCTGGTGACCATGACAACAGCTTCCAGCGAGCACTCCACCAGGTATGGAAGTAATGGATATGAACACGCTCTGCAACCCACACGACAAAGGACCAATAGCATGTGTCACTATTTTTATGATTATTACTTTCAGCTTCTGGGTCAGCTGGCTTGACTCTTCAGGACGCCGAAGTTCATAGCCACCTGAATAATGATCCTACTGCTGGACTCTGATGGCCCTGAACACAGTCTACACTCGCCTTTGCCTCGTGTGTCCTATTTTGTGTATTTGGGGAGTCCCTGCCCACAAGTGAAGTTTACTTTTCCTGCCTCTCAGTACTTCAGGTCTCTACTTAATCTCTCACCTAATTCCCTTGCTTTCAGAAAGGTGAGAAAGTTGAGGCAAAACTTCAAATCCCACCTGGGATATCAGTCTCCATCCCTTCACTGGCCTTTCAGAGACCATAGCTTCTGACCTGATCAAGTCCCACCCTAGTCATACCATCCCAAAGAGTGTCTGATGGGTGGGTCATGAATCAGGCTTCTGGGAGGAGTTTACACGTGGGCAAGATCTTACACCATCAGACCTTATGCCAGTTGGTCGTCTACAGAAGAGTACCCTCGCCTTGAGTGGAAGCAGCTTTGTACTCACTAAGAACATTGTAAATGATCTAAGGAAACATTGGATAAAAACAAAAGATAATCATATTTAGTACATGAAGTATTTAATACCTGCTAAGCACTTTCATGGGCCTCCCAGGTGGCAGTGGCAGTAATGAATCTGCCTATCAATGCAGGAGATGTTAGAGATGCATGTTCGATTCCTGGGTCAGCAAGTTCCCCTGGAGGAGGGCACAGCAACCCACTCCAGTATTCTTGCTGGAGAATCCCATGGACAGAGAAGCCTGGCGGGCTACGGTCCATAGGGTCACAGAGTCAGACATGACTGAAGCGACTTAGCACGCACACAAGCTCATCAGCCTATGGGGTGGGTATAATTATTTCCACTCTTCAAATCAGGAAGCTGGGGTATAGAGAGGTTAAGCAACTAGTCCAAGGTCACATAAAAGTGATATAGATTCAGGATTCAAACCTGGGTCTTTCTGAGCTTGATGCTCATGCTATAAATCATCATGTGTGTGATCTGACTCCTTAGGGACCCTAGAGAGGAAAACGGTAGATGTGCCAAATGTGAGGGAAACCATAGGAGTTATTTTAAATGAAGAGTCAAGCACATTTGTTCCACTAGTGAATATGCTAGGAAAATGTGTACGAATTCTTCTAGATTCCTCTCTTTCAAAGTTTCCCAAATTCTCTGCCTTGGCTCATAACGTAAATAATGGCTGTACAGTGGAAGTTTTGCAAGCTAAAGCATCTTTAAAAGAACTCTGGATGTGTTACAGAAAAGCGATTTTCCAAAAACACACATTCCTTTAAAATTTCTTTCTGAGGGGCAGTCACGAGGCCTCCTGCCCCTGTGGCCAAATCCACCACATTAAAGTAAATGAAAACATAACTCACATGGTTAATATGAATTAGCCTTTCCATAACCCTTCATACCATCAAAGTACTTTGCCCTGCTGTTGCTGGTTTGTATAAACTAAGTGATTCAGTCAGCCAAGCACTAGGAAGAAAGATTTCACCAGGCTTTGATTGAATTAAATGCTCCATCATTCTCTGGCCAATGCTAAAGGTTTTATATGAAATTGAAACAAGAGAAAATGCCTGGGCTAAGACAATCTGATGACCAAGAAAACATCTGGAATAATATCCTCACTACAGCCAACCAGGAAAATATTCAAGGCCTCCCCACTCAAGTCGGTAGTGCTGAAGAAAACAATTGGCGGGTCTTTGTTCTTCCCCTCTCTGTGGAGTGAAAGCGCCATCCCTTTCCATTTTGTGGCAAGGCTGGCATGTTAGTGAGTTTTGTCCCCAAGTACAAGGTACCCTGAAGAGCAGTGTCTCAATTTGGGCTCTCTCATCAGCAGACCCTAAGACAAAAATTTGAGTGTGAATGTTTTATTTGGGAGCACATGCCAGAAGCTCTGGTAAGACAGTAGAGAATTAAAATAGGGAAGACAAGCAACCAATAAAAGGCCCATATTCAAACAGGCAGCCACTGTGGGAGACCAGAGCTTAATCTCGCTTAGGTCGTCAGTGCCTCTGAGTTTCCAGCCTGATGGGTGAAGAGCTGGAGTATTTACATATCACCTCCCATTATTTATTGGTTAAGTAAGTGAAAGTATCAGTTGCTCCATCGTGTCTGACTCTATGTGATCCCATGGACGCTAACCCACCAGGCTCCTCTGTCCACTGGGGATTCTCCAGGCAAGAATACTGGAGTGGGTAACCATTCCCTTCTCCAGGGGATCTTCCCAACCCAGGGATCAAACCCAGGTCTCCTGAACTGCAGGCAGATTCTTTACCGTCTGAGCCACCAGCTTATTGGTTAAGAGCTGCTGCATAAGGATGCCAAATCCCCAGCAATTTTAGCCTTTCTTCTTGCAGTCAGAGAGAATCCTGGGACAAAGTGCCCCAGGTGCTTGGATCAACCTGCACAGAAATGGTAAGTGCAGTGCAAGCTTCATCTTGGGGAAGAGTGGCGAGAAGAGGAGGAGAAAAGGGCAGAGGCATAGCTGACTCATCTATTATGCCACTGTCTGGGGCCCATGAAAATGTTTTAAGATTAGAAAAAGGGATGAACATAATCATTAAAAAGATATAATAAAAACCCAGCTTGTATTATATTTGTCTTTATACCAGCACTGTCACAAAATATAATTTTTAATATTTTTTAATGGGGAAAGGGGTCCATGGAGACTCACAAAAGTCATAGACTGTCCTTGGGCAGAGGAAAAGCTTCAGTTATTTTTTTTTATTTTTGACATATTCTGCCATTTCAAATGGCTCACACTGGTCCAAACCACCCACCTCTCCTGTTCCACTTCTTTCCTCTTTTCTTTCTTTCTCGTCCGCTTCCATGCTCCTGTGTCCCTCCTGCTGTATTCCCCTTTGTGTATCTGTAGTAGACATCAGTTATTTTTGTCTTCCCAGCATCTAGTCCCACATCTTTTGATAAAAACTTCTGAAATTGCTTTTGAGAAGCCAGTATGCCCTATCTGCTCCTGGCCAAGAGATAGATAGACACTTGGCATAAATGAGATATTGCTCCTTGGAATTCAACTTCTGAACAGAGTATTGCAAAAACTAAGATATTACTTCCTGCTCCCCAGGCCCCTGGAGTGTCCTAGTGCCTGTCCTCTCTGAAATCTCATTTATAGCTCTTCCTTCCATTCTGTAACGTATAGAATAGATAATGTATATGAGAGGCATATATGTATTAATGTATATAGGCATATGCAATATACACATATGTATAAGACAGGCATACCATGTTCATAGAGTAGAAGACTCAGGATCATAAAAGCCATAAATTCTTTTTGAGTAGTTCATATACCAAGCAAAATATGAATGGCTTTTCTTTCCAAGAAAATCAATCAGTTCTTTCATGAACTGCAGGCAGATTCTTTACCGTCTGAGCCACCAGCTTATTGGTTAAGAGCTGCTGCATAAGGATGCCAAATCCCCAGCAATTTTAGCCTTTCTTCTTGCAGTCAGAGAGAATCCTGGGACAAAGTGCCCCAGGTGCTTGGATCAACCTGCACAGAAATGGTAAGTGCAGTGCAAGCTTCATCTTGGGGAAGAGTGGCGAGAAGAGGAGGAGAAAAGGGCAGAGGCATAGCTGACTCATCTATTATGCCACTGTCTGGGGCCCATGAAAATGTTTTAAGATTAGAAAAAGGGATGAACATAATCATTAAAAAGATATAATAAAAACCCAGCTTGTATTATATTTGTCTTTATACCAGCACTGTCACAAAATATAATTTTTAATATTTTTTAATGGGGAAAGGGGTCCATGGAGACTCACAAAAGTCATAGACTGTCCTTGGGCAGAGGAAAAGCTTCAGTTATTTTTTTTTATTTTTGACATATTCTGCCATTTCAAATGGCTCACACTGGTCCAAACCACCCACCTCTCCTGTTCCACTTCTTTCCTCTTTTCTTTCTTTCTCGTCCGCTTCCATGCTCCTGTGTCCCTCCTGCTGTATTCCCCTTTGTGTATCTGTAGTAGACATCAGTTATTTTTGTCTTCCCAGCATCTAGTCCCACATCTTTTGATAAAAACTTCTGAAATTGCTTTTGAGAAGCCAGTATGCCCTATCTGCTCCTGGCCAAGAGATAGATAGACACTTGGCATAAATGAGATATTGCTCCTTGGAATTCAACTTCTGAACAGAGTATTGCAAAAACTAAGATATTACTTCCTGCTCCCCAGGCCCCTGGAGTGTCCTAGTGCCTGTCCTCTCTGAAATCTCATTTATAGCTCTTCCTTCCATTCTGTAACGTATAGAATAGATAATGTATATGAGAGGCATATATGTATTAATGTATATAGGCATATGCAATATACACATATGTATAAGACAGGCATACCATGTTCATAGAGTAGAAGACTCAGGATCATAAAAGCCATAAATTCTTTTTGAGTAGTTCATATACCAAGCAAAATATGAATGGCTTTTCTTTCCAAGAAAATCAATCAGTTCTTTCTAGAATTTCTATTGAAATGCAAAGAGCAAAGAAGAACCACGCCACTCTTGAAGAAAAAAATAAATAAATCAGGATGATTTGCTCTGCCAGATGACAAGAATTATTATAAAGCTCTAATTATTGACGTATAGACAACTAAAGTAAAGAGCTTGACAAAAACACCAGTTCGGTTCAATTCAGTAGCTCAGTTGTGTCCGACTCTTTGCGACCCCATGGACTGCAGCACGCCAGGCCTCCCTGTCCATCGCCAATTCCCAGAGACAAAAACACCAATGAGAGAACCAGGAAACAAACCTATATATGTACGCATACTTGATTTATGACAAAGATGGCACTGCAGGGAATTAGTAAAATGACTTTTTAGTAAATGGTACTGGGACATTGAGATGTGTGCTGTGCTTAGTTGCTCAGTCATGTCTGACTCTTTGTGACCCTATGGACTCTAGCCCTCCAGGCTTCTCTGTCCATGTGGATTCTCCAGGCAAGAATACTGGAGTGGGTTGCCATTCCCTCCTTCAAGGGATCTTCCCAACCCACGGATTGAACCCAGGTCTCCAGCACTGCAGGCGGATTCTTTACCATCTGAGCTACCAGGGAAGCCCACAGGGACAATGAGATACCTATATGAAAAATGAAGTGGATCCCTACTTCATACTCTACATAAAAATCAATTCCAGATGGATTTAAACCTAAATATGAAAGCCAAAACAATGAATTCTTTAGAAGGTAACATAGGAAAACATCTTCATTATTGTGGAGAAAGGAAATAATACACATACAGTAATTAATGAAATAGATATTTGTTAAGAAGGTAGATCTTATGTTAAAGGTTCTTATCACAAAAAGTAATAGGAAATTTTTAGAGGTGAAGGTTACATTTTTGGTAGTGGTTATGGTGACATTTTCACAGATGTATACTTATTTCAAACTTAAGTTTCAAAACTCAAAACCAAGTTGTTGGAAAGTCTGTGCCTCTTTGCTCTTTCCACTCACCCTTTTCTTGTGAACTTTTTGCATTTCTTGGGTTAAACAAGGCATTAAAAAAAAACACACTGACAATAAAAGAAAAGATGACTAAACAGGACTCAAAATTAAGAACTTTCATTTATAAAAATCACCTTTAAAAGCATGAAATTATCTTTAAAGATATGGAAATGTAAGCTACTAAGTGGGAGAAAACCCATTTGGAACACATATAACTGACAGACGACTTGTATCTGGAATATAAAGTACTATAAATGAATAAGAAAAAGACAAAAAAACAATAAAAAACAGGCAAGGGACTTGAGCAAGTCATTTAGAGAAGAGGATGGCCAAATGGCCAAAAATACATGAAAAAGTGATTAATTTCATTGCAATCACAGCAGTGGAAATTGCAACCACAATGAGATGCCAGTTGATGTCTCTGATGAGAAAGATCAAGTGCCTTCAGGTCAAGAGAAATTTACTCTTTATTGTATACTTTTTTGCAGTAAGTATATTTTACATCACCCTTTTATTTCTTCAGGTTTACAGAAGGAAATAAAATTACACTGAAATTTGAAGACTGGAATAGAGCAAGAAAACAAGGAAGCAAAGAATAGACGTAACAAGACAAACCCTATTTCCTTGCTGTGGAACAGTGACAGGCACCAGCTGATTTACGTTCTTGAGCTCTGACAACCACACAAAGAGAAACTAATGGCTACAGATCAATTGACTGAGTGATCCAACAGGTAATTCAGGCTCCCAGACCACTTTTCCTTTTCTAAAAGAAGGCTGGTTTAGTGGGAAAATTTGGTTTCCCTTAGCTCGCCGAGCATCCTGTTGCCTGGGATGATACCTCACTGACTTGAAATAAACCACTCTGAAATACACGTATGTTTTAACTCTAGTATTTATGGAGGGGCTAAATTTTTCTATCTTGATGGACCATTCATTCACCGAAAATTGACTATGTTTGCCACGTGCCAGGTATGGAGGGGTGAACAAAGCAAATTCTCTGTCCTCTTGAAGCTAACCTCCTAGAAGGAGAAACACAAAATAAACAAGTATCCAGAATAACACCAGAAATAATGCAGGCTACGAAGAGAATGCAAGTAGAGTTAGAGACAACTGAGAGGGGTCCTGCAAGACCTCTTTAAGGAGCTGAGACTTCAGCAGACAGTGGAAGGCAATGAGGGCAGGAATCACACATGCTTCATAAACGGAACCACAACTGCAACGGGCCTGAGGTGGTCTGTGTACTGATGGGCTCAATGCGGTGGTTGTTGTTTCGTGGGATTCGACGCTATTTTGCTGTGCTGCTTCCTTTAAAGAGGTCAAGTTACAAGTGGGTTTCATGTCTGTCATTTGTGTGATGCATTCCTCTAGACAAGCCTCTGGTGAAAGCGGATGTCATCAGCAAGCTGCTATGAAGGAGCACACTGTCTGCCCTGGTGTCACAGTCTTGTCATTCACATCCTGGAATGGCTAACGAGGTGTCTCCTCATATCATACTAGTGTCTGGGGATTGTCGGACTAATTCTGGAATGTCTCCAAAGTAAAGAGGTCATCACTAACCACCATCACAAACGGAGGGTCTTCAGCTCCCTCCCATCTCTCCTCTGGGTGTTCAGAGGGTGTATCTTGAAGCTTCAAGACCCCATCCAGGATCACCTGCTGCTCCTATTCCCACAGTGTTTTCTTTGGGTTCTGACCTACGCTCTTGCTTCTTCCATACAAAAGCCCTATTTTCTTTTCTTTCACAATGAAAGGTTGGCTCATAAAAATCTGGAGCTCAAACATTTAGCAACCAAAAAACTGGTTGCCCTTTCCTTCAGGGCAGGGAGGGCTTGCTCTTCAAACTCTGCCAGCAAGTGATGAGACACTTGCTTTCCTTCTTGGAGGTGGGAAGTGTCCCCCCATCTCCAAGAGCAGATTGTGTACCACTTATGGGACAAAGGAAAGGGAGGAGAAATAGTTGTCAACATGTAAAAGCAAGTGGAATGATCAGTTCTGCTACCTGTTCTTCTGCTCATAATCTGTGTCTCCAGTATCCTGAGGACAGAATTCCTTTCATTAGGTAGACACACCACCCACTAATGGGGGAGGAACTCCCTGACTCCCTTGGGCGTGTGCATTAGCCTGGGCCCTAGGTGAATTGCTCACCCTCTTTGTACTTTATTTCCCAGGGTGTAATTTCCTCATTATTCTGTCACTTGTTCACCTCTGGGCCATCCTGTGTGTGTTGTGAGGCTCCAATATCATCACACAGGTGTTAACTGAGAATGTGGGGAAGTCTTTGCCTCCCAAGCTCCCCGACCCACCCATCTCTCGTAGCTGTTTCTGTCTTCCTTCAACGCATATTTGACTTTCCTGCTATAATTCCTGGGGAGTTCATCATCAGACCCACCTTCTCAGAAAACCCTTCCCACCACCCACAGAAAACCCTTCCCATCCTGCCCCCCAAGCCAAATGAGCCCATCTACATGGGCTTTGAACTATGCCCATGTGGAGACAGGATTCCCATCATCCTCCCTAAGAGAAGTAACCAGGTTATTTCTAACCTGAACCACCTTGGTGTTCCCTCTTCCATTTCTTCTCCATATTCTGTTGAAGGGTTAGGACTGACATGGGAGACTTTCAGTAATGACCATTTTTCTCTAGCCATACTCTCCTCAGGCTTCCTCAGTAGCTCAGCAGTAAAGAATTCGCTACAGTCCATGGGGTCGCAGAGTCGGATATGACTGAACTGAACTGAAAGAATTCGCCTGCAATGCAGGAGATGCAAGAGACACGGGTTCAATCCCTAGGTTGGGAAGATCCCCTGAAGGAGGGCATGGTAACCCACTCCAGTATTCTTGCCTGAGAAATCCCATGGGCAGAGGAACCTGGCGGGCTACAGTCCATAGGGTCACAAAGAGACGTGACTGAAGCAACTGAGCATGCATGCCCGTACAGTCCTCATATTTGTACCTCAATTGGTCCCCTTCTTGCAGCTCCAGCCACCTTACTATGGCAACATGATTTAGTCAGAACCCTGTTGTACTAAACAGCAGTGGTGATTAACTGCTACTCTTCCTGGAGCTTGGGTCTAAGCCACTTGTGCCCTTGATCCAGTAGCTCACCTTTGCTTTGCTTATCCTCAAGCACAGATGGCTGGTAACCAAGGCTCCTCATCAAACCTAATGGCATCTCTCCTGGTGGTATTAAGCAAACAGTAAAAGCATCACACTGAATCCCTTGCTACTTCTACTCAGGGGAAGGTGTTCCTACCTGTTGTACATGGTAAGAGGAGAGTGGCAATGGAAAAGATGACCCTCCTTCCTGAAGGCAGAAGAATATGTGATGTCCTATGAAGTTCCTGATCCAGTGTGAGTAGGGTAGTGAGTCTCAAGAAAGAATACACATTAGAACTTTTTGGTGGTGGTGGTGTAGTTGCTAAGTTGTGTCTGACTTTTTGTGACCCCATGGACTACAGCCTGCCAGGCTTCTCTGTCCATGGGATTGCCCAGGCAAGAATATTAGTGTGGGTTGACATTTCCTTCTCCAGGGGATCTTAACCAATCCAGAGATCAAACCCGTGTTTCCTGCTTGACAGGCAGACTCTGTACCCCCAGAACTCTTTGGAATCTGGTAAAAAGGCAGATTTCAGGGATCCACTGACAGATTATGAAACTCAAGCATAGAGATTAAATAATTGCCCCACACTTTACAGTGACTGTGGTTTTCATTCTGTCTGCCTTCTGTCTGATGTGAAAACATGACTCATTGGAAAAGACCCTGATGCTGGGAAAGATTGAAGGCAGGAGGAGAAGGGGATGACAGAAGATGAAGTGGTTGGTGGCATCACCGACTCGAAGGACATGAGTTTGAGCAAGCTCTGGGAGTTGGTGATGGACGGGGAAGCCTGGCATGCTGCAGTCCATGAGGTCGCAAAGACTTGGACACAACTGAGCAATTGAACTGAACTAAAACTTTACAGTAAGTTAACAGTATAATAATATTATCTCATCATCAACTCAATGGACATGGGTTTGGGTGGACTCCGGGAGCTGGTGATGGACAGGGAGGCCTGGCATGCTGTGGTTCATGGGGTCGCAAAGAGTCAGACACTACTGAGCGACTGGACTGAACTGAATACTATCTCTATTTAATTCTTTTAACCATATTTATTTTATATTCTAAATTTGATGTTTTTATTATCTGAAGTTTTTAAGAGACCAAATCTGCTGTTGGTTGATTCTCCTGACTATGGCTCATGGAGATTTTTTTGAGCACTTGTTTTATAATTTTAAATTATGAGTTCATACTGTGTGGGCTACATCTGTGGGTGTCCTGTAAGGCTTTAAGTTGGGGTAGGAGGAATCTCTCCAAAAGGGTTTTAGTTTTGCTTCTTTCCAGATGTCTCAGAGATGTTTCCTACCAAGGATCACTTTTTATTAATTTCTTGATTGGAGTCTCCTGGGATAAATTTGAACCTGGACCTTATATGTAGAAACCCCAGGGATGCAAATTCCCCAAGGAGACTATTTTCCATTCAGAGGAGAGTTGAGAGAGATTTAAGCTTGTTAGTAGGCTTCCCTTGGGACTCAGCTGGTAAAGAATCCTCCTGTAATGTGGGATACCCGGGTTCGATCCCTGGGTTGGAAAGATGCCCTGGAGAAGGGAATGGTTATCCGCTCCAGTATTCTGGCCTGGAGAATTCCATGGACTATACAGTCCATGGGGTCACAAAGAGTCGGACATGACTAAACAACTTTCACTTTCACTTTTAAGCTTGTTGGTCACTTTCCTTGGGTGCTAAGTAGACTTTCTAGTTCAGTTTGTATTAGGGTTCTCCAGAGAGGCAGAACCAACAGAATGTGTATATATGTAGAGAGAGATTTATTTTAAATGTTGGTTCATGTGATTATGGAAGCTTGGGAAGCCCAGAATCTGCAGGGCAGGCTGGCAGACCCAGGGACCCAGGGACAGGTTGCAGTTCAAGTCCAAAGGTGACCTGCTGGTAGAATTCCTTCTTGCTTACAGAGATCAACTTTTGTCCTTAAATTAAGGTCATCAACTGATTGGACAAAGCTCACTCATATTATTCTTTATTCAATATCCACTGCTTTAAATGTTGATCTCATTCAAAAAGCATCTTCACAGACACATCCAGAATCACATTTGACTGTGTATCTTGGCACCGTGACCCAGCCAAGCTGACACATAAAATTAACCATCAAATCATTTCAGTAAGTGTGGGATGTCTGAGGATCCTGACTTTATGCAAGGGTCTCACTTCTAACTTTCTGTCTCACACAGGCCCCAAAATTTCATCTCTTATCCCGCAGAGAATTAGTCTATTTTTAGGCCCAGGTTTCTGAGTTCCATTTAGGATGACCTAATTCTCAAAACTTGAATTTTCATCTGGAAGCCTATTATTGCTCTCATTAGCTTACTCTTCTCACTTGATGTTCTTGAGAAAACCAGCTCTTTAATGATGTGTAGAGATTGTGGTAGTGTATTCCCTTGGCCCACAGATCTCAGACCGAGTGATTTGGTAATGGATTTTAGCACCTGCAATTCACACAGTCTTCACTTGATATACTAAAAGAAATTCAAGTTAAAATGTTGTCAGCTCAGAGAGCAATATGATCTGAGCCCACTTGATTTGGGTATCATGCGAGCTCTAGCTTTATGAAACTGTGACCACACATTAATCCAGAACTCACTGTAGAGTGTATATACCATAGTCATTTTAAATGACCCAATGGGTAAATCTTGTATTAGTGCTACTGATGCTGATAAAGCCACCATCTATGAAGCATGTACTGTTGGGCATTGTGCTAGGCACTGTGCTTAGCATTTTTACAAAAGTTATTTCCTTTGAAACTCATGGATCCAGGAGCTCCAAGGAACCAGCATCTGTTAGAAACAGGTACTGCTGTTACCACCTTACAGATGGAAAATAACCAAAGCTTGGAGAGGTTGCCTTAATAGTTAGCCTTATATTGCAATATTGCTATGTAACAAACAATTCCACAATCTTAGTGGATTTCAAGAACAAGCATGGGTTGTTATACTCATGTTTTCTGTTTAGTAAACTATACTTACTTCAACCTACAGTGTGGATTCAGTTCTCATGAATTAACCCCTTTGAAACCCCAGGTGTCTTAATTCCAGTTCCCTAGAAGCAGAGCCTGAGATGGGGATTCTTGCACAAGTTACTTATTGGGGGAAAGCCCTCAAGAAAAGGAGAGTGAAGGAAGAAGGAGGAGAACTAATCTGAGATGGGGTCTCAGCTGGAGTTCACTCTAATCTGATCCTCTGATCTTTGATCTGGAAAGTGGATCGAAACACAGAATTTGCCCCACCTGGCAATAAGGGGGCTGGGGTTTTGTAACTCCCTGTTGGCCAGCCAATGGCTGTAAACTGCCCAAGAGTTGTGATGGTGGGGATCTATAACTTCCACTGGCCTGTAGAACCCTATCAAAATGATCTGTAGTCCTCCTACAGCCACACTGTATCCAAAAAAAGGTTAACATGCTTCCACTGTGCCGGGAGAACATCAGAACATCTGCAATCTGTGGCTGTGAGACACTGAAGCCCTCTAGAGAGTTGGGAGAACATTAGGAATAAAAAGTTGTGTCTGCGATAACTTGAGTGAAGCCTTGCCTGAAGGTGGAGGAGATTTTACACCAAATTGTTTCTTTCTGAAGATTTGAAATGTTTTAATAAAGTGTATTACTATGATAAATCCCTTTTTCCTTATTACACAATCAAAAGCCATGTGCTACGTGCTATTTCTGAGATTTCTGCTTCCACCTCTATCTCTCATCTCCTTGTAAGAAAACCTTAGTTCTCTGACAATAAAAGATAAGAAAGAGAAATTAAGAAAACAATCTCATTCACCATCACATCAAAAAGAATAAAATACCCAAGAATAAGCCTACCTAAGGAAGAAAAAGACCTGTATTCCAAACTATAAGATGCTGATGCGAAAAACTGAAAAGCCACAAACAGATGGTAAGGCATACTGTGTTCTTGGATTCAAAGAATCAATATTGCCCAAATGACTCTCCTACCCCAGGCTATCTACAGATTCAATGCAATCCCTATCAAATTACCAATGATATGTTTCACAGAAGTAGAACAAACATTTAAAAAAATTTGTATGGAAACATGAAAGACCCCAAACAGCCAAAGCAATCTTAAGAGAGAAAAAGGAAGTTGGAGGAATCAGGCTCTCTGACTACAGACTATACTACAAAGCTATAGTAATCAAAACTGTATGGTGCTGACACAAACATAGATATATAGATCAGAACAGGATAGAAAGCCCAGAAACAAACCCGCAGACCTGTGATCAATTAATCTAAAACAAAGGAGGCAAGACTATACAATGGAGAAAAGACAGTCTCTTCAATAAGTGGTGCTGTGAAAACTGGATAGCTACATGGAAAAAAAAAATGAAATTAGAGCATTCTTTAACATCATACCAAAAATAAACTCAAAATGGACTAAAGACCTAAATGTAAGATCAGATACTATAAAACTCCTAGAGGAAAAGATAGGCATGACACTCTTTGACATAAATTACAGCAATATCATTTTGGATCTGTCTCCTAGACTAATGTAAATAAAGACAAAGTCAACAAGTGTGACCTAATTAAGCTTAAACACTTTTGCACAGCAAAGGAAACTGTAAACAAAATGAAAAGACAATCCACAGAATGGGAAAAAATATTTGCAAATGATGCAACTGACAAGGGATTAGTCTCTAAGATATATAAACAGTTCATATCAAAAAAAAATTCAAATCAAATCAAACAAATCAAAAAATGGGCAGAAGATCTAAATAGTTCTCCAAAGAAGACACACAGATGGTCAACAGACACATGAAAAGATGTTCATCACTGCTAATTTTTAGAGAAATGCAAGATTGAGGGCAGGAGGAGAAGGGGACGGCATAGGATGAGATGGTTGGATGGCATCATCGACTCGATGGACATGGGTTTCGGTGGACTTCGGGAGTTGGTGATGGACAGAGAGGCATCACGGTGTGCTGCAGTTCATGGGGCTGCAAAGAGTCGGACACGACTGAGTGACTTAACTGAACATCAAAACTACAATGAGATCTCACCTCACACTAATGGAATGGCCATCATCAAAAAGTCTACAAACAATGCTGGAGAGGGTGTGGAGAGAAGGGAGCCCTCTTGCACTGTTGGGAATGTAAACTGATGCAGTCACTATGGAGAACAGATATGGAGGTTCCTTTAAAAACTAAAAATAGAACTACGAAATGATCTAGAAATTCTACTCCTGGGCATATATCTGGGAAAAGAAAATAATTCAAAAAGATACACGCATCCCAATTTTCACTGCAGCACTATGTACAATAGCCAAGACATGGAAGCAATCTATATGTCCATCAACTGATGAAGGGATAAAGTAGATGGTGTATACATACACAATGGAATACTTCTCAGCCATAAAGAAGAATGAAATAATGCCATTTGCAGCAACGTGAGTGGACCTAGAGATTATCAGAGTAAGTGAAGTTAGCCAGACAGAGAAAGATAAGTATCATACACTATAACTTATATGCGGAATCTAAAAAGTGGTACAAATGAATGTACTTTCAAAACAAAAAGAGGCTCACAGACATAGAAAACCAACTTATGGTTACCAAAGGGGAAGGATGAGGGGAGGGATAAACTAGGAGGTTGAGAGTAACATATATAAACTACTATTCATAAAACAGACAACTAGCAAGGACTGTATATATGACAAGTATAATATAGCAAACTATATTCCATATTCTGTAATAACCTATAAGGGGAGAGAATCTGAAGGATAATTGTGTGTGTGTGTGTGTGTGTGTGTGTGTGAGAGAGTGTGTGTGTTCAGTCGTGTCTGACTCTCTGAAACCCCATGGACTGTAGCCCCCAAGGTTCCTCTGTCTATGGAATTCTCCAGACAAGACACTGGAGTGGATAGCCATTTCCTTTTCCAGGGAATCTTCCTGACACAGGAATTGAACCCAGGTCTCCTACATTGCAGGCAAATTCTTTACTGTCTGAGCCACAAGGGAAGCCATATATATACATATATATATATTATAAATATATATATACACCCACATATATACATATATATATTCACACACACGTACATATATATATATATGAACCACTGTGCTATACATTTGAAACTACCATGATATTATACATTAACTATACTTCAATTAAAAATTAAAAAAAGAACAGCACTTAGATTCCAGCAGTGCAAAGAATTCTTCTTGAATTATTCCTTCTATCACACCAAATAAGCTCCACAGACAGAGGAAGGAGGCTACCTATCATTTGGGAGTTGTTGTCTGTGAATCCAAGAGATCTGGTGACACACTGTTTAAATAAAATCAGTTGGAATCCACAAACTGGTGTGAGTTAGGTAGAGTTGAAGGCATCTGGATTAATTTAAAACAAAACATAAAAACCTTAGTTCTGACCCACACGGTGGCATTCTTGGGTTGCTATGTAACTTGCTTCACCGTTCTCACGCTTCCAATCTCTTCTTGCTTCCAGCCCAATCGTGAAATACGAACACCATCACATCTTTAATAAAATCCTCCTGCTGAATATCTAAATCCCCTATCTGGCCTTTCTCGCTGTCTGTGGTTTCCCTTTGAATCCCATCCCTTCCTCCTCTGCTTCACTGGTTCCTGATGACACTCACTGGTGTCTTCTCAGCCCAACTTAACGGCAGGCAGGAAGCCAGGGTATCTATAAGCAGGCCAATAAGCCCCAGGATAGACTGCTGCCCCCAGGGGAGAGGTCCTATTTGTTGGGAGGGGACAGAAGGGCTACCCTGAAATGTGAGACAATACAGGGAAAGGGAAGAAGCAGTCCTTAAGGCAAACGCGCTAGGCTACTCTTGAGGGTAGGGAAAGGTGTGGGCTTTGGGAGATGAGCTCAGAGCCCGGCTAGGCTGGAGGCAGAGCAGAGCCGAATCCCAAGTGTTTCAACACTGCAGAGCCGAGCCAGGCAGGGAGACAGGCAGCAAGGTGAGTTCCCCTCAAGGGCCTGGAAGCAGGCAGCTCCCAGTCCAGGCCAGTCGGGCCAGTTATGCCAGTGGTTCGCACGAGGCGCATGCTGCTTCGCGCTGACAGGCAGCTGCTCACTCTCCAAGTTGAAGCAGCGTTCTTGATCTGGGCAGGCAAAGGCTGCCAGGTGTGTGCTGTCTCCCAGAGAAAGGTAGGGTCCTGTAAACCCTCCTGGCTGGCGACTCCAGCCTGAGCTCCAGGCCATTGAGCCTGAGGACACTCAGCTCTGACAGTCTTTTCCTTCTCTAAGTTATTATTAATAGTTTCCATTTCTTGGGAATAACATTACTTAGTTCATGGATGGGATGTCTGAGAAACCATATATGCTACATGCC
Source organism: Cephalophus harveyi (assembly GCA_006410635.1). Lineage (NCBI taxonomy): Eukaryota > Metazoa > Chordata > Mammalia > Artiodactyla > Bovidae > Cephalophus > Cephalophus harveyi. Next base: position 335,276 of record SJYT01034581.1, read on the forward strand.
TAGCACAACATTTAGCTCACAGTGGGTGCTCAATTAGAGTTTAATCTTTTCGTATCTCTGTCACATTTTCTTCCACAAGAAGCACTTCTCCCCTTCCTCGGGAAGTGAACTTCTGTACTAGCTACGCCTCCCCAGGACCTCCTGGGCTGCCCCCACACCAACGATATTTTCTTAGCACCCACCCTACATGCCTGGTCTTATCACAAAATAATAAGTAGCACCGATTCCAATAATTTCTTAACTGTAGCTTACATCTGCACCTTCCCCCTGCCCTGTGTTGTTATGCTATTTATCAGTGATGCAGAAATACTTCTTACATGATTTTTAAAAATATTTATTAATTTATTTTTGGTTGTGTGGGGTCTCAGTTGCCATGCCGAATATTTTGTTGTGGTAAATGGACTCTCTAGCTGTGGTGCATAAGCTCTCTAGTTGTGGTCCACGGGCTTAGTTGTTCCACTCCATGTGGGACCCCACTTCCCCGACCAGGGATTGAATATGTGTCCCCTGCATTGCAAGGCAGACTCAACCACTGATCGCCAGGGAAGCCCATTCTTGTCCAATTTGAGCCCCTCAAATGTTAGAACTGATTCTTGGGCTGAACTAAACTAGCCCATCTTGATGTCTTAAGCTTGGAGAGTCGTTAATAACATCATTATTCTCTCAATAAAAGGAAAGAATTTGCACCCTCCTCTGAATTTTTGCAAATTGGAAATTTCAGACTATGCTGGCTGAACACAGATTTGAAAAGTTTTTCTCTTTTATCTCAAGTCCAACTGTCAGAGCGTGGTTGAAAGGTTCAGCCAACATGGTTTGTTTTTCCAAATGAAAGTGTGTCTTACAAGATGTTTGCCTGTTGGGAAGAAAAGTCATGAAAGCCCAAGAGTTAAACTCTGCCAGTGTGGCCACAGCTCCATGCCTATGTGGCGCCTTCTTCTGTCCTTGAACAGTTGATAATATGAGTGGTGGGGGAAGAAAGGAAGATAACACAGTCATATTTTAAAAGTAAACCTTGCTTTGGCCATGAGAACTAAAAACTATGAAGATCAGAGCAAGTCCATATTCCAAGTCTTCAATGGATCATGTCCTTTGAACATGAAAGCCCCAACTTGGGCTCCCCAAGGCGTGGAATCACTTAAGCGATGGTCATCCTAGACCCAAGTCCAGCTGTGAATAAAGTCAAAGATTTCAAGGCTCAGATCTTTAGGAGAATGGGACATTTGACTACACTGTGTATTTCCAAAAATACGAGGAGGACTGGAAGTGGGAGGAGACCCAGTGGCTTGGTTTTCCTCCTTTGCCACCCAGGGCTGTGTCCCTTCCTTGTTGTCCACTGTAGGACTATCTATGCAATGTCACTCCAATTAAAAAAAAAAAAAAAAAGGCCCCAGCCGTTAGATCTTTTGCCTCTACTTCTCAATTTTTTTTTTAAAGAATGTGCTTTGGAAACAAGAGTTTTAGCAATATTTATGCATGGACTCTGGAGAAGGAAATGGCAACCCACTCCAGTGTTCTTGCCTGGAGAATCCCAGGGACGGGGGAGCCTGGTGGGCTGCCGTCTACGGGGTCGCATAGAGTCGGACATGACAGAAGTGACTTAGCAGCAGCAGCAGCAGCAGCATGCATGGACTCATCTGCCTTTTGTCTCATTTCCTCACCTCTGGATGAAATAGGTTTGGGGTACAATTCACAGAAGAATGAGATCCATTTGCCTTCTCAGCTTCTGCAGGCTTCTAGATTCCATGATTGGAGCTACTCCCTGGTGGCTCAGACAGTAAAGAATCTGCCTGCAATGCAGGAGACCTAGGTTCGATTCCTGGGCCAGGAAGATCCCTTGGAGAAAGGAATGGCTACCCACCCCAGTATTACTGCCTGGAGAATCCCATGGACAGAGGAACCTGGTGGACTATAGTCCATGGGGTCGCCAAGGGTTGAACATAACTAAGCAACCAATACTTTTTTTTTTTTTTCACTATCACCTCCAGACTCAGAGACTAGTCCTTTCCAGATCCTAAGATATTTAAACGGGTTCTAGGCCAGGTGTTCTGCTCTACCCACATGAGACGTATGCTGGCCTTATACTCCATTCCTTGTCCTGGAGGCATCCCTTTGAGTTTTGGGTTTTCTTTTTTTTTCTTTTGAACCAGGCTGATTTTTTATACTCTACTTCTGGCTTCGGTTTTCTTTCTTCCCCACCCTGCCTTAGTTCCTTGGGAACTTTCTTGTTCTTACTCATCCTGTGCCACCTTTGTGACACCCTCCTGTCTTCCCACATTTCTACCATTCACTCTCCTGTCAAGACACTTGCTACTCATTCATTCTCTGCATGGATATCCTGTCCTTCTACCTCCTGTCTGAGCTATATGCTGCATGCTTTGGGGCCTTTCTAGCTCTCTGCCAGCCTTGTGGTATTTTTCCAGTGCCTACAGCATCTCACTAGTCTGTCCTTCCAGACCCTAGGATCCAGCTGGTTAAAAGGCTATGACTGAGCCTCAGTGAATCAGCCATAGCTTGCCATTCTGGATCAGGAACTATAACTACGGGTCTGGAACTCTAGTCATGTTTTGACAAATTATAATCCTGCGTTTACTGAAAATACAATGGTTATGGAGGACCTGGGTTTGTATTTTAGCTCCACCTTTCATCTTCTGGGGCCTTCTGGCCAAATCCCTTCCTCTTATTTTCCTTATCTACGAAATGGGACCCCAAAGGCTCTTCCAATTCTGAAGTGCCTTGATTCCTGTATACTTGCATCTGAGGTGGTTCTCTTTTCAAGGATGAATGAGCTCCTCATGAGACTCATTAGTTTGGGTGAACAGAACTGATGTCCTATACTTGGTCTTACCTAAACTTGATTTAAAACTTAACTATCTTCTTTTCCCAATGGCATTTTACTCTGTGTTGCTTTGCTTAAGAGTCTCACCAAATAATTTGACAAAGTACCTATTATATATTGGCATAGAGGAAGAATGACTTTGAGAATGAGATGAGACACTTGTACATGAGTGTCTTCTTCCTGAACAGAGAAAAAATGACCAAAACTGCATCTGGGGACCATCCTAAAGTAGCCAGGGCTTCCAGATGTTTCCTCCCCTGCTGTGCCTCTCTCAGACCTAGGGCAGGGAATTCTAAGAGCCTTCCTAGGGATGCATTTTCTCTCCTTACAGAAGAAGAAAATAAAATCAACCTACACCTTGGGAAAGATCATAAACACCGGGGTCTTTAAAAGAGTAACTCGGAGCTGACCCAATCAAGATAGGCTCTTCTCCATGTTTATCTTGAGAATACAGCATCTCATTTCTCTAGCAATTTAAAACCCATATATTGCTCTCGTCTACCTTATTTGAACCTGAAAATAATAACTTCGTGAGATAGGCAAGGCAAATATATACATGTATATATATACATTCCTGTTTCCATTTTTCATACAAGAAATCTGAAGCTCAGAAAGATTGTGTGACTTGTTCAAGTCACTTTCCCAATGCTTGACCCTATGTTGTCTCTCTTCCCTTCATTATCTTTTTAAACCTGAGAATGTGTGTCTGCCTGCTCAGCTATAGCCTGAGCCTTGCTTTGCAGTGATGAGCAAAGAGCCTCTTCAGACAGTTCCATAGATCAATTTCAGGCAGCTGTGGAGAGGACAGTAAACACGCTCTAACAGCTCAGGGTGCAGAGCAGCAAGCAAGATACGGCATTATATATGGCCAGGGAGCCGGAAGCCCTAGATCCAGTCCTCCCGGTGGCATGACAGATGACTTCATAGCTCCAAAAATATTTTCAGTCAGTTTCTCATAAGCTCCAGTTGTCTAAAGCCTCCAGAAACATTTATGAGGTAGGGAGAGGGGCGCCAATGGAGTGCTGATTGCTCCTCTGTTTTCAACAAAATTATAAAATGAGACTTTCAATTTGCTACTTCTCTAAGCAGCTTGACCAGAACATGCAGGTGGGTTGATAAGGCCTTCCTTTCCTTTCCTCTACTTTTTAACAGGAGAGAGATTCTAGGGAAGAACCAAATGCTGCGATTACTAAGCAAGAAAGAGGGGGCCAGCCATGTATCTAATTATTAAGCCTCATATGCGTGCCTGCTTACTTCCTGATGTGTGAACAGCAAGAGGGTCCTGTGTATGGGAACAACGTTCAGGTAAGCTCACAGACACTCCCATACACCGCTCCTCTCAGGGTGACCCTGTGGTTGGCTCTCCACATAAACATGGCAGGGCTGAGCCTTTAAGAGCTGGAGGGGGAGATGGTCCTCCCCATCGTGGGGATCTGCTGATGGGAAAAAGGCTCTCTGCTCTTGGCACGTCAGAGGAGAGACGGCCCCTCAGGAGACCTGCTGCAGCCTCCTGGTCGTAGCGAGAGGAAACCAGAGACCAGAGAGAGGCGCGCAGAGCACCAGGGTCAGACACGGCCCTTGGGGGGCTGGTCGTGCTTTTCCTCCCAAGGCAAGGCCAGCAAGGCGGCACAGGTCTCCAGGACCTCCACACCTCTGAGCAAGGGGGAGCATCCCATGGACGCCCGAGTGCCGGGATCTCAGGCAGGAGGAAAAGGAACGCAGGGACAGACAGGCAGACTGTGCAGAACACAGACAACACTCAGCTAATCCCCACAGCCCCTATTCTGCGAGAGAGAGAGAGACAGAGAGAGCACTAGCTGGCTATCCCGGCTGACTCCTAAGTAACCAGGAAACCCAAAAGAACTAGGACAGTACTTGGCTTGCTGATAGGGGTAGCATGCTGTGAGCCCTGGCAGGTGAGAGAGAGAGGGAGAGGGAGAGAGAGAGAACCTTCACAAAAGCAGACCAAGTCCCAGGATGCAGTGACAACCTTCCTTTAAGTGGGCAGAAACTCCAGGTGACTCCACAGGGCCCTGGACGCTCCGGGCGACACTGGAATCTTTGCGGCTATACTTTGAAGGGGCCAAAAGTGTACGGGGAAAATTTCAGAGGTGGTTTTGACTTCATGAAGCATTTAAAAGTTCCTTAGAAACCCACCACAGCAATGAGCGGTCTCTGCTAAAGATGTTTTTGAGAAATGGAGCATTTCCTGCCATATCAATAAATGAGGAGGCCACAGTCATCGGTGATTCCAGCCCCCCAGGGCAACCAGGAAGAACAATACCTGCCATCCAGAAGCCAGTGGGCTGCAGCCACTCCTTAAGGTGAGCACTGAGGGGAAATGCAGGATGCTGGCCCAGGACAGCTGAGATGCACATGAAAGGAATGATTTCAGTGAGCCCAGGCTCTTGCACCTTCCCATACATAGAAAAGTGCTAAATTCCTCAACTTGAGATACCTGGTTTTCTTTAATTCACAAAAATACTTTTGATATTCAGACTACCTGCCCTTTGTTACAAACTACTATATAACCTGACTCCTCACCCCACCCCCAGCCCCTGCCTCCTTGGAACAATTCCCTCAGGGTCACTTGAGATGCTGTTTCCAGGCTTGAAGTCCTAAGAGTTGCCACCGAATAAAACGTAACTCTCAACTTCCAGGTTGGACTGTTTTTCAAGTTGACATTTTGCAGAGAGAAATGTGTGTGCCCAAGTCCTCAGACCTCACTGCCATATCTGTCCAGCTGTCTAGCATCAGCCCCAGCTCAGCACTCCTGAGCCGTACTTGGTTATCTTGGGAGGCTGCACCAAGAGGTTTTTCTGTTTTGTTTTGCTTTCCTGAATGGATTGGTATTTCAATTAATTCTCATTCATCTTTCTTTGAAATGCGCCATTGCTTTTCTTTTTTTTTTTTTAAATTTTATTTTTACTTTATTTTACTTTTCTTCTGTTTTTACCCTCTGAGTTGGCTTCTGGCTTCAGCAAAAGCAGGACACTGAAAACTAAATCATAAAAACTGGAAAATCTCTCAGCTCCAACATTAAAAATCTTGAAGTTGTACATATGAGATAAGCCTGGGTCTTTAGTTTTAATTAGATCAGAAAGACTGCAGACTTTGGAGCTGGACAGATGTGCAGGCAAATTCTGTGTTTGATGTTTATATCCAGGCTCCTTTGGGCAAGTTCCCTCGCCTCTCTGCCCCTCAGCTTTCTCATCTGGAGAGCAGAGATCGCTGTGCCATCCTTATTAGGTTGCCTGAGGATTAGATCAGGCAGTCATGTGCAGCAGGCAGCACATGGTAGCTATTCAACAAATGCCACTTCCTTCTCCAGCTGCCCTCGTGTCCTCCGCGTCCCTGTCAGCAGCTGCCACCCCAGACCCGGCTCACATGGCTGCCATCCATCTTCATAAAAAGCCCGATGATGGGGGTTCTTTTAGGGAAACATGAAGGGAAGCGGTAGTCAGGAGCTATGAGCATCTGTTAATCCAAGCATTTTAACAGATTTCCTTTGAACAGAGAACACCCCTATCGTATACCACATACATGGGACTTTTCATTTTCCATGGAGAGGCATTTCAGTTAAATGTGAGCCGCTGGAATCAACCAAGCCTGAGATCCTGTGCCAGCTCGGTCATTTACTAGCTGTGTGACTTGGGGAGGTTACGTAACTCTCAAAACCTCAGTCCCCTCATTTGTGAAAGAGAGGAAGCAAATCGTACCTCACAGGATTGGTTGTTATATTGATTACATGAAATAATACTTACTGGGCACTGTTTCCATTATCTGCTACTACACAGCACACCTTCTCAAAACTGAGTGACTTAAAAAAAAACAGTTTATGATTTCTCACGATTCTGCAAACTAGGCTGGGCTCAGTTGGGTGGCTCTTCTGTTCCAGGTCATGTCCATGGGGCTGAAACATCCAAAATGGCTCCTTCATGCCCATGTCTCACACCCCATGGTGGCTGGAACAGCTGTGGGCGATCCAGCAGCCAGCTAGCTACCAAGTGCTCTTTCTCTCTCTCTGTCCCTCCCCCCACCATTTGGAAACCTGGGCTTTCTTTCCACATAGCAATCTCAGAGTAGATGGACTTCCTATTTGGCAGCTGGCTCCCAAGAGAGAAGCAAAAACTGGCAGACTTCCTAAAAGTTAGGTCTGTCACTGGCACAGGGTCATTTCCATTACACTGTGTTGGTCACAGCAACTCAAAGGGCCAGTACAGATTCAGTGGGAGGGGGAATGAGCCCCATCTCATCCAGTGAGGAACAACACGTGCCTACAGGATGGAAAGGATTTGATGGTTGCCCATATTTGAGGACCAGCTGCAATAAGGCTGTAGTCCAGTGCCTGGAACAGAATTCAGTTTCAAAAATGCTCTCTTGAGATCTCTGCACATATCAGAAAATGAAACATAGATTCCACACCTAAAATTTCAGGAGATCTTGTGGGTCCTTCAGATGGATGAACAAGAAATAATTCCAAGCACGCATTCCTATCTGAAGCCTCAAGAATGCCAGATTCCTCCTCACTCATCACATGCATGCCTTGGGCTTTATGTAAATAGCCTTCTCAGAGTGTTGTAAGCAGTTCAGAGGTCCTATTAACGGGGATTAACACAAATTAATGGAACCAATCCTAGGGAAGAGGTGGTTCTTGCAACACAGAGCAGAAGGTGAAAACCAATTTTAAAGGAGACTTATGGCCAGAGATGTTTCATAGTAACTACCAAAAAAAAAAAAAAAACCCCACTTGGAAGAGACTTTTACTACAATAAGGAATAGTTCCATGTCTCTGTGATCCTGTGAACCATTAGACAGTGATAGATATGGAAGAGAATACTGTTGCACCGAGGTGGAGGTGAGGAGAATACAGATATTTTCATTAATTGGACTTCATAGCAAAGATGCAGGCAGAGCCTTCACAAATGCCAGGTCAAGTATTTCTCATGAAAGATTAGGTTTTCTCCACCACCATCACCTACCTAACACAAGTTAGCAAAGTTATGTAATATTCTTAAATAAGAATGGAATAGAGGACAAAACAAGGAAAGAAACAGTTGGTGTGGATGTTCAGGACCAAAGATGGAGACTAAGAAAAATTTCACTAATTTTGGAGAAATTCAGAAAACAGACATACCCACCAGGTGAAATTACCAGGTTTTGCTTCCACAGCTTGAAAGTGTTAGTCACTCAGTCATGTCTGACTCTTTGCGACCCCATGAACTGTAGCCTACCAGGCTCCTCTGTCCATGGAATTCTCTAGGCAAGAATACTGAAGTGGGTTGCCATTTCCTACTCAAAGGGATCTTCCCAACCCAGGGATCAAACCCGGGTCTCCCGCACTGCAGGCAGATTCTTTACCATCTGAGCCACCAGGAAAGCCCCAGAGCTTATACCGGTATATTTAATTACAGGAGGGAATAAGGCATTAAGACACTATAAAATCCTGCCTTTTGAAGTTAGGCAAAGTTTAAAGTTTGTAGAGTCAAGGAGGAGATTATATCTGTGTTATACATTCTGTTTGGACCCTGGTCAGATTTGACGTCGACATTCTACGAAACAGCGAACTAAAATGGACTGGAATGGGTGAATTTAACTCAGATGACCATTATATCTACTACTGCGGGCAGGAATCCCTCAGAAGAAATGGAGTAGCCATCATGGTCAACAAAAGAGTCTGAAATGCAGTACTTGGATGCAATCTCAAAAACGACAGAATGATCTCTGTTCATCTCCAAGGCAAACCATTCAATACCACAGTTATCCAAGTCTATGCCCCAACCAGTAATGCTGAAGAAGCTGAAGTTGAACGGTTTTATGAAGACCTACAAGATCTTTTAGAACTAACACCCAAAAAAGATGTCCTTTTCATTATAGGGGACTGGAATGCAAAAGTAGGAAGTCAAGAAACACCTGGAGTAACAGGCAAATTTGGCCTTGGAATGCAGAATGAAGCAGGGCAAAGACTAATAGAGTTTTGCCAAGAAAATGCACTGGTCATAGCAAACACCCTCTTCCAACAACACAAGAGAAGACTCTACACGTGGACATCACCAGATGGTCAACACCATGGAAACAGTGTCAGACTTTATTTTTTTGGGCTCCAAAATCACTGCAGATGGTGACTGCAGCCATGAAATTAAAAGACGCTTACTCCTTGGAAGAAAAGTTATGACCAACCTAGATAGCATATTCAAAAGCAGAGACGTTACTTTGCCGACTAAGGTCCGTCTAGTCAAGGCTATGGTTTTTCCTGTGGTCATGTATGGATGTGAGAGTTGGACTGTGAAGAAGGCTGAGCGCCGAAGAATTCATGCTTTTGAACTGTGGTGTTGGAGAAGACTCTTGAGAGTCCCTTGGCCTGCAAGGAGATCCAACCAGTCCATTCTGAAGGAGATCAACCCTGGGATTTCTTTGGAAGGAATGATGCTAAAGCTGAAACTCCAGTACTTTGGCCACCTCACGCGAAGAGCTGACTCATAGGAAAAGACTCTGATGCTGGGAGGGATTGGGGGCAGGAGGAGAAGGGGACGACCGAGGATGAGATGGCTGGATGGCATCACTGACTCGATGGACATGAGTCTGAATGAACTCTGGGAGTTACTGATGGACAGGGAAGCCTGGCATGCTGCGATTCATGGGGTCGCAGAGAATCAGACACGACTGAGCAACTGAACTGAACTGAACTGGTGACAGTCTGTGGTCACGGTGCAACTGAAGTAGGCAAACTTGGCTTAGATTCCTTTTGGTCCTTTTAATCACCCATCATGCTTCTGAGTTGCCTGTTTATCTCCCTATTCCCGAATGCCCTCATGGTGCAGGGTCTCTTCTCTCATATCACAACAATTTATACCAGAAGAGGAAAAAAATTTTTTCTTAATCTGCTGGGAAAAGAATTTAAGGAGGAAACTGTCTTTACGTAGGAAATACCTTGACAGGCTGTTGAAGGATGGAAGGGAATACCCTGAGGACATGGTCTGGGAGCGGGTACCAAAACAAAAAAGAAGGCTGAAGTGACGCATGCTGAAACGCACGGGAGCTAAAAATAGGGACGGAGCCCAGCACAGAGCGTGGTCAGCAGCTGGCACTTACGATGGCAGAAATGGCCCGGCGACATTTTTCAACATTGTTAACTACTACATCATTAGTTCCCAAACTTTCTTGGCTCACAGTACCCTTAGTCCCCCTATAATTTTTTCTGGTGCCCCTCCCCACCCCCACCAAGGGACAAAAGAAATGTAATTATTGTTTTATTAAACCCAAACAGCCTAATATAGCCAAACATAGTAGTGTCTCCTGTTCCATATTGATTTCCACAAGGTACTTGCTTTTTTTTATCTCCTCAACCCTGAACATCCAAGATTCACAAAGATAAGATATCATTGAAAGGAACGTAGCACAATCTACTGTTGAAACAGGGAACTACTTTGAGCTGGTAGCTTGTACAGGGCCCAGCAGATTTTGAATATTGCTTTGTTACTTTTGAAAATGTAGATGAGCCTACAGCACAGATGTGAGTTTGCTGCAGCCCCTGGGGGTGCTTGGGACTACTGTCTGGGGAAGCATGGACTACAGAATTCACTTCTCCATTGCCAGCACTGACTGCCATATTGTCCTGCGGGCTCTCCCACCTGCCGCAAGTTCTAATACACCCGAAGAGGCCTTGTGCCAGTGTCTAAATGGATGAGTACTGAAGACAGTTCATTGAGGTAGGCTGGGGACAGCAGATACAGCTCAGAGGAAGAGCAGAAATTAGAGCTAGCTCAGTAGCCGCAGGAAGTCAATGTGAGAAGTGCACCCTTGGATGTGACCTCTGGGTCTTTTAGAAACACCAGAGTGGCATTTCACTTTCTGTAAGATTTGGAATGAAATTTGAGTCAATCTTTGGACAGAATGACTCCAGTTGGCATTTCTTAAGAGTTGAACATCTATTATTTATTGGCAAGGTTTGTAGAATATTTAATATAAATTACCTTGATTGCTTAACCTACAATTGGGAAAGTGTCTTACAGGGACAAAAAAAAAAAGTCCTCCCATGGAATATATTTTTTGACAACAAAAATGTGAAGGTGGAGAACAGCCTTAAAGACTGTCCTTTTACATCAATCACCCAATAGTGTCATGCCTAACTGGTAATCTGCACTTTCATTTAAATGCAGAACATACGATTTAACACTGCAACTATTTCTAAGTAAGTATACAATGCAGTAAAGTTTATCTAACGTATTGTGCATCCAAACTCCACAATGTTTTCATTGCAAAACTAAAACTCTGTACCCTTTAAATCACTTCCCACTCCCTCCTTCCCCCAGCCTCTGGTAAGCACCATTTTATTTCCATTTCTACAAATTTGACTATTTTAGATACAGCATATGAGTGCAATCATACAGTATTTGTCCTTCTGTATCTCACTTATTTAACATAATGTCTTTAAGGATCATCCTTATGGATGATACATGACATGCATGGCTTTTCCCTGATAGCCCAGTTGGTAAAGAATCCGCCTGCAATGCAGGAGACCCCAGTTTGATTCCGGTGTCAGGAAGATCCCCTGGAGATGGGATAGGTTCCCCCACTCCAGTATTCCTGGGCTTCCCTTGTGCCTCAGCTGGTAAATAATCTGCCTGTAATGCAGGAGACCAGGGTTCGATCTCTGGGTTGGGAAGTTCCTCTGGAGAAGGGAAAGGCTATCCACACCAGTATTCTGGCCTGGAGAATTACATGGACCGTATAGTCCATGGGGTTGAAGAGAGTCTGATACAACTGAGTGGCTATCACTTTCACTTTTCATGACATTCACGCTGTAGCAGGTGTCAGAACATCCTTACCTTTTGAGTCTGAATGATATTTCAGTGTCTGTATCTACCACATCTTGTTTACGTAGTCATTTATCAATGACACTTGGGTTGTTTCCACCTCTTGATTATTGTGACTAGTGCTGATACAAACATGCGTGTGGACTCTCCTCTATTTTTTCCATTGTACTTCCCACTTTATACCGTATTATACAATTTGCATATTTAATGTTTATTGTTTACTGTCTGTTTCCACTCTCTAGCATGGAAATTCCATTAGAGTAGGGATTTTTGTCTGGTTTCTTCCCTGATGTATCCCAAGTAAAGCAGGGTCTGACATATAATAGAAACTCACTAAATAGTGCTTGTTAATAAAATTAGTATCAAACACTGACCACACACCAGGCTCTGTGCTAAGCTGGAGGAAGCACCGGCAAATAAGACGTGGAACTTACAGTTCAGTGGGGGAGTGAAGTAAAATTAACTGGTGGGTTCAAATTTGATAAAATAAACTTCCTTACGAGAAAGCTGTTAGTTCTGCAGCTGACCTTTTCCTTTACGTGGCTCCTTTTGCTTGAGTATCACTACCTCTGTTACTTACGTGTCCTAACGATGAGAATAAGTTATTTCTATCTATGCACTTAAATTCTACTTGATGTGAAGATATTTGAATAATTTAAATTGTGATGGAATGACGATCCTATTTTTATGTTATCTCTGCTGGAACATTTCCACCCACCGATCTGCCTTAATTGGAGAGTATATTGCAGGATTCTCCTAAACATTTTTCATTTAAGATTAATATCCACATGAAGAAAAGCTTTAAATGTTTTTCTCATCATACCCCCATAGAATTACTTGGAATATCTCTAAAAAGGAATTATCTGATTTCCAAAACCCAGGTGATAGCTAATTTTTTTAATCAGTATTTTTACTTGAACAAAATTCCAGTGTTTCTTAAAATAGCTAAGCATCCTCTTGGGTTGGTGTCCCAGGAGTTTATCTAAGAAGAGCTCAGAAATTCTGTTCTGTTCTCTGGGTGTACGTGGTCAATGTGCTTGATTCTCTATCCTGCTTCTACCTGAGCTCATATTAAAGTTATTCTTTTTACCCCCTTCTCTCAGTAAATAGAAAACTTTCTTTTTTTTTTTTTTCTATGAAATAAAAAGGAATATATGATTATTCCAGAAAGCACAATCACAGAAAGAACATACAGGACACCAAATGTTTCAACTGCTATTAAAACCTGGTGCATAGGATTCAGATTTGTGTTGCCCAGATTTGGTAGCCATTAGACCTGAGAAGGCAATGGCACCCCACTCCGTACTCTTGCCTGGAAAATCCCATGGATGGAGGGGCCTGGTAGGCTGCAGTCCATGGGGTCACAAAGAGTCGGACACAACTGAGCGACTTCACTTTCACTTTTTACTTTCATGCACTGGAGAAGGAAATGGCAACCCACTCCAGTGTTCTTGCCTGGAGAATCCCAGGGACAGGGGAGCCTGGTGGGCTGCCGTCTATGGGGTCACACAGAGTCGGACACGACTGAAGCGACTTAGCAGTAGCAGCATTGAATTTCTATTGGACAGTGCTGCTCAGATAATCATTTTCTGTGTGTCTGTACATATACAAATATTGTAAGAGCAAAATCACGATACTTTCTATTTCATAACCCACATTCTTCACTTATTAATATATTATTGGCATACTTCCATGTCTACAGATATAGTTCTCCAAAATTATTTGTAATAGCCACAATGTTCTAACATAAAATTACACTGTAATTTCTTGAACCAATATCCTATTATTAGACAGTGGGATGTTCCCATTCTCCACTGTTTAAAAAAGTGTTCTAAACAGATCACTAATGAGAACCGACTGCAGCACAGGGAACTCTGCTCGGTGCTCTGCAGTGACCTAAAGGGAAGTAAATCTAAAAAAGAGGGGATGCATGTTTACCTATAACTGGTTCACTTTGCTGTACAGCAGAAACTAACACAACATTCTAGAGCAACTATACTTCAATGAAAATTCTAGAAAACAAAACAAACCAAATATCATTGGACTCACAACTGTGCTTATGTGAATGATTATTTCATTAGACTAATTTTCCAAAAGTGAAACTGCTAAATCAAAACACACACATTTTGAGGATTTTTGTTACTAACTAAAAACCATCAAGCCCCCTCTCGAAAAATGTGGTACTAGTTTAAGCTCATCAAGCAGGTATTCTTGGGTTCATTTTTTTATAGCTTTCCTTTACTGATTGTTAGGGTTTTAAGAAAAATCTCATTGTCTTCATTTTACTTCTTCTATCATAAGTAAAATGGAAGTGTTCCCCATTTTTATTAGCATTTTGTGATTCATCTTTTGTTAAACTAACTTCATGTCTGTGGCCCATTTGTTTTTTGGAGAATTCCTCTTTTGTTATTGACTTACAAGGCTTTTTAATATAGGTTAATTATGTTACTCCTTGGTCACACATGTTCCATGTGTTTTTATTAGTTTATTTGCCCTTTAATCTTTTGTTATTTTTTGACGCCCAGAGATTTTAATCCTTACATAATTTTTTAAGATAACTGTCCTTGAGCTGATAGTTAGGAATTCCTTTCATACTTTAAAATGATGTCATTATTCAAGTATAACATCTTCTAGTATATTCCTGCTGACATATTTTACATTTATTCTCTTACACCATATGGAATCTATTTTTTTGCGTAGAAATTATGAGGGCTATCTTTTCAAAATGTTTAGCTAGATATCCCAATTCCATTTATTAACCAGCTGTCCTTTTCTTCATTTGTTTAAAAAATAAGCTAATGTGGAAGGATTGGGTCCATACAAAGTCAAGTCCATGGAACATCATAGAAATAGGTTGGAAAAGGCACACATTTGAGTCCAGGATACATGTGGGCAGGGATCGGGGTAAATCAGAGTGGAAGATCAGGAAGAAGGGCACAGGCTACCAGTCTTCTGCACTGATCCTAGTCATGAGTGACCTTAGTTGAGTTTATGGTTTTAACCTACTCAGAATCATGTGCCACTTACAAAATCTGAGTAAATTTAAACTGTCTTGCCCCCAGAAAATATGTGCACACACATCTTTGTACATAATTGCATGAGGTTTATAGATCCCCTGAAGTCTGTGGAGGAGACTTACTGGGATACACAGACCTCAAGAGGGCTGTTTTCCTTGTGGAAGAGGAGATCGAAGACCTAGAGGTAAGTCACACTCCAGGTAAAGGCAGGTACAGGGTTCTACTCCTCCTTTCTGCAGTCATACTGAATACTCACTCGCCACTCCCCAAACTAAGACTATACTTCTCAGCCTCAGACCTCTGTTCCTACGACATCTTGTTTAAAATGGCATTTTCTGCTACAGTGGCTATTCCTGGATGCCACCCCAGCATCCATTCTCCACCCTGAAATTTCTATCAGAATCCTAAATTTTCTTCTGTTATATTTTCACTCTAGGAATAGACTCCTCCCACTAAGCACCAGGGGTGGATCCTGGCTGACTCAGACCAGCCAGGACATTATGTTCTTTGACCACAGTCACTGGTCCAGGAGTGGACATGTGACCTAAGCCATCCATGTGATGGAAGTGGAGGCCTCTTACTTGGGAAAAAGCTGGAGCAGAAGCACTCTCTCTGCCACTAGACCCAAAAGGGGAAGCAAAGGCATGCCCTGCTGCTGTCAGCCATCCAACCAACCAGCTTTAGAACAATTCAGCACCTTGGAAGGCCCTG
Organism: Cephalophus harveyi; assembly: GCA_006410635.1. Lineage (NCBI taxonomy): Eukaryota > Metazoa > Chordata > Mammalia > Artiodactyla > Bovidae > Cephalophus > Cephalophus harveyi. Next base: position 350,656 of record SJYT01034581.1, read on the forward strand.
TGAGGAGCAGAGGATATTCCTTAGTGAGATACTGAGCCACCCGATCCATCAACCTTGAGGGCTGCTCCAACTCAGACTTCTGTTACTTGAATCAATAAATTATCCTGCTGTTTATGTTGAGTATGTTTTTTGTTCCAAGTAATGTAAGCTTCCTAATTGACACATGCTGGCCTAGGGAAACCCAGTTGAGACACTACCTTCTCCGCACCTTCCACAGTTAAGCCAGCTAGAAGGGATGCCTCCCTCCAATGCATTTCTCCAGCCCTTTGTTCCTCCCTGCCATATTGCATGAATACCCTTTACTCCACTGGACACAAATTCTAGGTGAGGAATCACAGCTTGGGACATTTTATATCTTCACAACACCTAGCTGATGTTCAATGTCTTTTTTTTTTTTTTTTAATTTACACTAGGAATGCCTTACTCCATGACTGGGTCTGGGTCTTCCATTATCACCAAGATAAACTAATAGGGACTTCTCTGATGGTCCAGTAGGTAAGTACTCTCCCAATGCAGGGGGCCTGGGTTTGATTCCTGGTTGGGGAACTAGATCTCACATGCTGCAACTAAGACCCAGCGTAGCCAACAAATAAATATCAATTAATAAATAAATGATAGCCACTTTAAAAAATGAACAACATGCTTGGATGTCTGATGAAAGTGCTGCGTCTTAGACTTTGATTCTTTCTGTCTTAACATTGAGGAGCACTAAGTGTGTGGTTTGATAAGGTAGAGAGGAGATAAAAGAGAACTAGACCTGCATCTTCTGAAGTGAGAGGATGATAAACACCAAAAAGGTGAGAAGTATGTGTGTGTGTATTATATGTAACTTAGTATACATATACACATACAAAAGAATCAACTAAAAGAACTGAAAGCAATTAACTCCAAGGAGAGCAAAATGAGAAGGGGGCTTCTGTTGTTTGTAATGAATTTATTTGAACAATTCATTAAGTTGTCTACCTATAAAACCATAATAACTTTTTAATTGTTGAATTAACAATAAAAAGTTATACACCACCAGGTGAAAACAAATAACTAAAAGTAGTCACCCCTGGAGAAGAGGATTATGATGGAGGGGGCTAAATGAAGCACAGAAATATTTTCATACCTTTAAATACCATTTGAGCTTTTATCTCCACGTGTGTTCAATAAACATCTCTATTTCTTTCTTTCTCTTCGGCAAATAGATGGGTTACAAAAATGGTCACAGTAATTGTTCTCCTTGTATCCATGCCCCCGTGTAGCACCTTCTGGGTTAGTCCCTGGCTTTGGCCACTTGACTTGCAATGGCCAATGGGACAGCAGAAATGGGACACAAATATGACAGAAGCTTGAAGACTGCTTGTGCCTTGGGTCTGTCCTCTCCTGCTGCTCTTGGAACTCTTGACACTGTAGCCCAGCAAGACCAGCAGAAGAGCCACCCAGCAGAGGCCAGTCCAAATTCCCCACTCACTGGATCATGAGCTACTGAACAGTTACATGTATACGAATGGAATGAGAACATCTAACACCATACACCAAAATAAACTCAAAATGGATCAAAGACCTAAATGTGAGGCCAGACACTATAAAACTCTTGGAGGAAAACATAAGCAGAACACTCTTTGACAAAAACCTCAGCAACGTTTTTTTTGATCCATTTTCTACAGTAATGAAAACAAAACCAAAAATAAACAAAGTGAACCTATTTAAACTTAAAAGCTTTTGTATAGCAAAGGAAATCATAAATAAAGCAAAAAAGACAACCCACAGAAGGAAAAAAAAAATTTGCAAATGAAGTGACCAACAAGAGATTAATCTCCAAAACACACCAACAGCTCACAAAGCTCAATATCAAAACAACAAACAACCCAATCAAAAAATAAGCAGACGACCCCCCCAAAAAAATTCTGCAAAGAAGACATACAGATGGCCAAAAAGCACATGAAAAGATGCTCAACATCACCAGTTATTAGAGAAATGCAAATCAAAACTACAATGAGGTACCACCTAACACCAGTTTCAGAAAGGCCGTCATCAAGAAATCTACAAACAATAAATGTTGGAGAAGGTGTGAGAAAAGGGAACCCTCCTAGCTGTTGGTGAGAATGTAAATTGGTGCAGTGACTGTGGAGAACAGTACTGGGGTTCCTTAAAAAGCTAAAAATAGAATCACCATATGTTCCAACAATCCCACTGCTGGGCATACACCTGGAGAAAACCAAAATTTGAAAAGAGAGGTGCACCCCAATATTCATTGTAGCACTGTTTACAATAGTTAAGACATGGACGCAACCTACAGGTCCATTAGCAGATGAACAGATAAAGATGTGGTGCATATATACAATGGAACATTACTCAGCCACAAAAAAGAATGAAATTATGCCATTTGCAGCAACATGGATGGGCCTAGTAAGTAAAGTAAGTCAGACAAAGACAAATATCGTATGATACCACTCACACAGAAAAGTAGTTTTAAAAATCATAAAAATGAATTTGCAAAACAAAAACAGACTTCCAGATTTTCAAAACAAATTTATGGTTACCAAAGAGGAAATGTGTGTGGTGGGAATAAATTAGAAGCTTGGGATTCATATACACACTCTACTATATATAAAACAGATAACCAATGAGGACCTACTATACTACTGTATAGGACAGGAAACTCTATGCAATATTCTGTAACAACCTAAATGGGTAAAAACCTGAAGAAGAATGAATATATGTATGTGTACAATAGAATCACTTTGCTGTACACCTGAAACTAACAAAACATTAAAAATCAACTATACTCCAATAAAATTAAACAAACAAATACTTTTCAAAAGAATCACTACCTAAATAAAAGTTTGCATTAAACTTTTAAATTTGAGGCAAGTTATTATGTGTCAAATGCTAACTGATAGATGCTGACACAGATACAGACACAGAAATAAAACAGAAATTATATATTTCAAGGACTCAACCCAGATTTCTGGATTTCCAGATCCCGACTTAGATTTATGAGATCATACTAGAGGGTGAATCCTGAGAATTTGTATTTAAAAATCTCTATAATGACTCTAACACAACCTGGGCAAGCATTTGAGAACTACAGGTATACAGTGAAGATCAAAGGGTTTGGAGATCTGAGTTCGAAGCCAGGTATTTCTATTTACTGTGAAATCTTGGTCAAGTGAAGTTAAACTTCTCTGAGCTTCCACTATTATCCTCGGGAAAATAGTTGAAGTTGTTATGGTGATGAAATAGGCTGGTATACGGAAAAAAGTCCAGCATTATACATGGAATTTCTTCCCCTACCTCCTCCAGCAAACCCTAATGGATCCTTACAGAGGAAGCCAATTCCGTGTATAATTCTGGAAAGCCTGCGGGTGGTTTGGCTATATTGGATTCTTATTGTCCTATCTATCTTTAACAAAGCACAGGACAGAGGGAGGCTGATGGAAAACCACCCTCAGAAGGGTTTTATTTCCCTCGTTTGTCAGGGTGACTTTAAGGAAAATGTTATAGTGTGAAATAAGAAACTTTCATGATAGAATGGAAGAGACCATAAGGGAAAAGCAGGGCTGTTATCAGATTCATGATTTTGAGCAAATGATTTGGAAAATTTCAAATGCAGGACAAGAGGTTTCCAATGAGGGAACAAGAAAACTTAGACCCAGGGCAAATAGCATGACAGCAACTTCAAAAGGTCAAATTGCCTCCACTTTTTTTTTGAGTCTATAGATGAAAGTGAAAGAGGAGAGTGAAAAAGTTGGCTTAAAGTTCAATATTCAGAAAACTAAGATCATGGCATCTGGTCCTATCACTTCATAGGAAATAGATGGGGAAACAGTGGAAACAGTGGCTGACTTTATTTTTCAGTTCAGTTCAGTTCAGTCACTCAGTCGTGTCCAACTCTCTGCAACCCCATGAATCACAGCATGCCAGGCCTCCCTGTCCATCACCAACTCCCAGAGTTCACTCAGACTCACGCCCATCGAGTCAGTGATGCCATCCAGCCATCTCATCCTCTGTTGTCCCCTACTCCTCCTGCCCCCAATCCCTCCCAGCATCAGAGTCTTTTCCAATGAGTCAACTCTTCGCATGAGGTGGCCAAAGTACTGGAGTTTCAGCTTTAGCATCATTCCTTCCAAAGAAATCCCAGGGCTGATCTCCTTCAGAATTATTGTGAGACTTTATTTTTGGGGGCTCCAAAATCACTGCAGATGGTGATTGCAGCCATGAAATTAAAAGACGCTTACTCCTTGGAAGGAAAGTTATGACCAACCTAGATAGGATATTGAAAAGCAGGTCCATCTAGTCAAGGCTATGGTTTTTCCTGTGGTCATGTATGGATGTGAGAGTTGGACTGTGAAGAAGGCTGAGCACCAGAGAATTGATGCTTTGAACTGTGGTGTTGAAGAAGACTCTTGAGAGTCCCTTGGACTGCAAGGAGATCCAACCAGTCCATCCTAAAGGAAATCAGTCCTGGATGTTCATTGGAAGGAAGGACTGATGCTGAAGATGAAACTCCAGTACTTTGTTCACCTCATGTGAAGAGTGGACTCGCTGGAAAAGACCCTGATTCTGGGAGGGATTGGGGGCAGGAGGAGAAGGGGACGACAGAGGATGAGATGGCTGGATGGCATCACCGACTCAATGGACATGGGTTTGGGTAAACTCTGGGAGTTGGTGGTGGACAGGGAGGCCTGGCATGCTGTGATTCATGGGGTTGCAAAGAGTTGGACACAACTGAGCGACTGAACTGAACTGAACTGAGAGCAACTGGGTTTCCAGGTGGCGCTAGTGGTAAAGAACCCGCCTGTCAATGCACGAGACTTAAGAGACACTGGGTTGATCCCTTGGTCAGGAAGTTCCCCTCAAGGAGGAAATGGCAACTCACTTCTTAATTTTTGTCTGAGAAACCCATGGACAGAGGAGCCTGGTGGTCTAAGGTTCATAGGGTTGCAAAGAGTCAGACATGACTGAAGCGACTGTGTGCTCAGAGAGCAAATTCGATTGACTGGGAGCAAGCTTTGTAGAAGTTTGCTCATAAGCCTCAGTTTTCCCATTTGTAAAATAACAGACTTGAATTAGTTGCTCTCTGAGGTCCTTCTGAACACTGACATGCTACTAATTTACAGCCAGAACATTTCTCCTCCTTGTCTAACTGAACTGTGCTTTCACCTATCCATTTTGAAAAGAAACTGGGCAAGCATTTCTTAAATATTTATTTAAAAAATAAACAACTGTCTCTAGGTGTTGACCTGATGCCTAATTTTGATTCATTTTCATCCAAAGAGAAAGATAAGCACATTTGTGGCCGATTATCTATGTCTGTGCTTCTTACCTTTCTTTTTTTTTTTTTCATTTTGGAGCGCTGTCCTATCCAAGAAGACTTCTATGCATTGCCTCAGTTTCCCCCAGCTCACCAACATTTGTAAGGACAAAAATAAAATGGCTTGGTGACATTAAAAACAAACAAAGGAACAAACAGAATGACTGGCCACCCTTGTTCATAAATGCCTGATTGCTCCCATATCAGTCAAAAAATCAGCACAAACTCTGAACAGTCATTTTCTTGTATACAAACTGCACTCACGTGGCTGAGTAGGTAAAAAATCCACCTGCAGTGTAGGAGCCAGAGAGAATGAGGGTTTGATCCCTGGGTTGGCAGGATCCCCTGGAGAAGGAAATGGCAACCCACTCCAGGATTCTTGCCTGGAGAATCCCATGGACAGAGGAGGCTGGCGGGCTACCGTCCATGAGGTTGCAAACAGTTAGACACGCTGGAAGCAATGAGCACAGCAAAAGCTGTACCATTAGTTTCTGTTGGAAAGAGAACACATACTCTCTGTGGGCTACTAGTGACCAGAGTCCCAGGCTTTACCCAGGTGTCTGGTACCCTAGCATCTGCCCCTGAGCCCGGGATCCCTGCCTGAGACAGACTTAAGCACGGTCCCTGTAGGGAAAGAAGTTATTACGGCAGAAAATTGGAACTGAATACAATCAGACAAGTTTTACCCATTCTGGACTCAACAACCATCTATCTACTCAAAGCAATCTTTTCTCATAATACATGAAATATAAAACTAAAACCTTTAAAAAATCCTATCAAAGAGATTGATGGCATTTTTCACAAAGTGAACATTTTAATATTACCATTTGGTGATCTTTCCTGATGTGATCACAAAACCATGCACGTAATACACAGACATGGCCACAGATACTTTCACTGACTTCGTATTGCAAACAAAAGGCACAGGGCGGGGGCTTTCTACCCTTAGAAGAACCAGTACATTATCAGCAGGCCAGTGATAGTGCAGCTTAGCAGAAAAAAGGGAGTGAATGCTATTCCACATCATTATTAGAAACTGGCTGCTCTCAGTATATTCTGTGGCCCAGTGGCAGCAGCATCCCCAGAGATCTTATTAGAAGGATGAAAACTCAGGCCCCCACACCATGGAGAAGTATCAACAACCTCAGATATGCAGATGATACCACCTTAATGGCAGAAAGCAAAGAGGAACTAAAGAGCTTCTTGATGAAGGTGAAAGAGGAGAGTCAAAAAGCTGGCTTAAAACTCAACGTTCAAAAAACTAAGATCATGGCATCTGGTGCCATCACTACATGGCAAATAGAAGGGGAAAAAGTGGAAGCAGTGACAGGTTTTACTTTCTTGGACTCCAAAATCACTCTGGACAGTGATTGCAGCCAAGAAATTAAAAGATGCTTGCTACTTGGAAGGAAAGCTATGACAAACCTAGACAGCATATTAAAAAAGCAAAGATACCACTGTGCTGACAAAAGTTCATATGGTTGAAGCTATGGTTTTCCCAGTAGTTATGTACAGATGTGAGAGCTGGACCATAAAGAAGGCTGAGCACCAAGGAATTGATGCTTTCAAACTGTGGTTCTAGAGAAGACTCTTGAGAGTCCCTTGGACTGCAAGGAGAGCAAACCAGTCAGTCCTAAAGGAAATCAACCTTAAATATTCATTGGAAGGACTGGGGCTGAAGCTGAAGCTCCAATACTTTGGGTCTCTTATGCAAAGAACCAACTCACTGGAAAAGACCCTGATGCTGGGAAAGACTGAGGACAAGGAGGAGAAGGGGACAACAGAGGACAAGATGGTTGGATGGCATCATCGATTCAATGGACATGAATTTGGGCAAACTCTGGGAGACAGTGAAGGACAGGGAAGCCTGGTGTGCTGCAGTCCATGGGGTCACAAAGAGTTGGACACGACTGAGCAACTGAACAACAAAAAGCTGACACACCAGACCCAGTAAGTCAGAATCTGCATTGTTAAAAGACCCCCAGGCGATTCATGTACATGTCCAAGTTTGATGAGCACTGGAGAAGAACATCCTCCTTATCCAGGTGGGGTTATTTTCTCACTGGGAGAGATTGTAAAAACTGGCCATAGATTTCTCCCACTTTTGTTAGCATGCCTCTATGCTCCCCATCAAGAGACGGAGTCTTTTTCTCTGCCTCTTTGAATCTGGGCACTTTGTATCTTGCTTTTAACAGTAGACTGCAGTACAAGTGATGATACTGGAGGTCCAAGTGTGGACCCTCTTGAAACCCTGAGAGCACTAAGTGAATAAGCTCAAGCAAGCTGGCTGGAGGATGAAAAGCCTGCAGTGAGTGAGGCCCAGTCAAGAGCCATAACCATTAATCTGACACGCGAGGGAGTTGTGTGGGATTATCCAGCCCCACTGAGCAGCCCCATTGAGTAGCTGTCTGGATAGTGTCCTCTGGAAGACCAGCAGAACAACAAACGAGTCCAATTCCACCTTGGTGGAAGAAATCATCTTTGCTGATATAAAACTAAGGGTTGGGTAAATTTATTCCTGGGGAAGCCCCTTTGGTGACAGGTTCACAAATGCTGGAATGATGGAACTATTAATGCTGGGTAGTTAAAACAAGCTCTTCAACCAGTGTTACCCTCTCCACAGCTCCCTGGAGGGATGCTATGAAGAAACAATACATAGAATAAAAACCATGATCAAAATCTCCTGATATCTGGCTCACAGATTTATGCAGATACCTCTGGCCTGTCTGGCTGCTCCCTCCCCCATGCCTTAACTCAGGCTCCTGATAGTTTCTGCTCAAATCCAGCTACCAGCCAAGGCAGTGAACTACGAATCTTTAGTGAACAGTGCTGAACTGGAAAGACTAAGCTTTGGGCTCACCAGAACTGAGCTTCAATTCTGGACCTGCCAGTTGCTAGCTAGGTGATTGGGGAAATTACCTAACTTCTCTGAGGTTCAACTTTGCCATCTGTCAGTTGAGATTAAGAATCCCTGTCCATCAAGATTGTTGAGATTATGTATAAGAAAGATGGCATATTATGAATGCTCTGTAAGTATAATCTACATAAATGAGGCTAGGGGTGTGAAAGCCATAAAATCCCTGACACGTGTAATTTTGAAAAGACAAACCCACCAGCCCCCACCCCACCCCAGCCTTTGAGAACACCAGACTTTGAAATGGCTGGACACTCTGACTGCAGGCTGGCTGTTTATCTGCTGACTGCTTGGCAGTGATTCCATTTAGGAGCGGGGATGGGTGATCAGCATTCATCCCTGGGTCACCAGGTCAAGTGGGTACTAATCAGGAAAAATGTTTGGCTATCAAATGCTCCATTGAGTGCTTTAAATATCACCTGATGTGTCATAAATTTGGATTAGCTGTAGAAAATCAATCTTTACCATATGCAAATTAAAGATGAAATGAGATTGTCCTTGCGAGCCACTATGCTCCCTCAGCACGCTGGTTCTTCAGTTGTACTTAACTGATTTGAATTTTCTTACATTTTGCTTCAGTTTGTGACTTGAAATTCATTATCCCTTAGACAGTTTATGGTCAGAGAGCTCCGATCCCAAAGACAGCCTTGAGAGGGATTCTTCAAGCGGCTACTGGCTTTGTTTCCTCATGTCCCCCAGACAGACTCAGCAGCCACCAGGAGTGAACTTGGCCGTGGCCCCCGGAACCATCTCCTGAAAACTGGATGTTAATCTAGACTGTGATGCACATGGAGCGTACATGTGTGTGTCTATGGGTATAGATATATATTCCAGGAGTATTTTCAGGAAGTTAGATTTTTCCTTTAAAAATAAGAAACCATCTTTGTTAATCACTCTTCCTGATTCCACAGAGAAGTAAAACCTTGGGATCAGACTTCTCAGAGCTGGACTGTATCACTGGGCTTGGAAAGTCAGAAAATAGGCAAGCTTTTGACCACTCCCTCAGATGGCTCTGTTTCAGCCCATACAAATCCCTGTAGCAAAAAAACCTCAGGTAGGGAAATGGAGCAAAAGCAGTGATGACCTCCCAGGGGAATGAGATGCTAGCTTTCAGTCCCAGGAGCTGCCAGCTACCCAGGAACTTATTAAAGCTCTTTCTTTGTATTCAGCAAGCTTGGAATAGGATCAGCTAATTAGCCTGCCTAGGAACCAACTGGCGCGGACTGGAACGGGGTGGGATGGGATGATGGCAGTACTATGCGATAGTATTTTGTATACTACTGCAGAGTTTGCTAAAATCTCGCAATAAATCATCTCACTTAATCCTCTCAACAGTCATGCAAGATTGGTCTTATTACTATTTCAAGTTATAATATGGACACTGAGACATAAAGAGTAAGTTAACTTATGAAAAACCTTAAAAATATTCATGCCTTCTGGCTAGTAACTCCATTTCTAGGAATTTACATTGGGAAAATAATAAGAAATCCAACAAAAAAGAGATTTATTGATAGGCATCCATAAGGAAGGTACTTATAATAGTGAAAAACTGAAAGCAAACTACGTGTCCAAAAATTAAAAATCAACTGAATAAATTACAAAAATTCAATATAGGAGATGCTCAATAATCTCTAAAAATTAGGTTTCTGAACATGATTTAAGGAATTAAGTAGACTATAACTTAAGGAAATAAGTTGACTGTTGTTAAACTATGGAAAATTTTAAAAGGAGAATTACCTCCTTAAACACAGAGTATAATCCCAATTTTGCAGTATATCTGTGTATATGGATCAAAAAGGTGAAAGAAATATCCTAAAACCTAGTAATTGTTGTGTGTGTTCCAAGAGTACATTAACATTTTCCCTCTTTTTATGTTTCTCTATTTTCATAATTCTCTAAAATATACAAATATCATAATTAAAAGCAAATGACAATAAATAAATAATATACAAAAAGAAATGTGTCAGTGTTGGCTTACTCATGAGGAACTAGTGAAAATCAGGAAACTAAAAGATACAAGATATTCTGAGTGCTTCTGAAGGTCACAGTAAACATATGCCAAATACAGTTATTTTATCAAAACCATTTTGCCCATTTCTAACTCATTTATCTTTAACAAGATAAACAAGATTTCACGAGGGTCTGGTAATGATCCATCTGTGAAATCATGGGATGTTTAGTTCATCCCTGCAATTTTCTATACTTATCTTCCTTATCCTTCACAAAGTACTGTCAGTGTTTGGGAAAATGGTTTTGTGAAACTTGGTAAATTGCTAGGTAAAATAGTTCCTTGGATAATGGTGTGTCTGACACTTTAAACATCTGAAAACTCTCCGAGTTATTAGATGTGGGGTAGAGGAGGTCAGATAATGTCTCCAGAGATGGCTCCTATTAGGGGAGCTTTGGGTGATATAAAGTATGAGCCAGGGGTGGAGGGAAATGGCAGGCTGCAACTGCAGAATTCTAAACAGACATTTAGGAGGAATTTCCAAACAAGAGGCACAGGCCCTGCTGCTATCAGAGCGGAGGAAAGCAAATTGATTCTGCAAGGGAAAATCTGGCCTTCGTGAGAAGACTTCTAATGATGCCCAAATTCCATTTCTTAACATTAATTTTTTGGTTAAATTGCTTTGAAAGCTATAATTTTAGCATTTTTGATTTGGGGACACAACTATCAATGTATAGATTTTCCAAAATTATTAAATTCATTTGGATTGCAGTGACAGTTTTTTACATGCAATTCTTTAATTTACCTGGAATACAGGTTTTCTCTTTTTTACATAAAATCTTTAACCACCAAGAACGACTATTAGTAATTTTACTAATAGTAGTCATCCCCCTGCCCCCCACCAACCACCATTGATTAGCACTTGTTTTCTGCTCTGAATTGTACCAAGTCCTTTGACACACAGCAGACATCACTTGCTTTGAACTTCATGACACTCTGCAGATCTGGGAACTGAACCTCAAAGAGGTTGATGTCATTTGCCTCACAGACCAAAATGTTACATCAGGCATGGTCCCTTTCCGAAGTTTTTGTTTGGCTCCATTAATCTGTCTGCCCAGTCTTGCACCTTACCTTTAAATAGCTGTGAAGTTTACCCTGCTAAGTCTATACAATCAAAATTAATCTTAACTATTCTTACCCATACATCCTCCCCAAAGATCTTTTAAAATAATGTTTATACTTTAATTATCCAAGTAATACATACTCATTATTGAATGCTTAGGGAGTACACATAAAAAGGAATGACAGAAAGGAAAATCACTTATGAACTTGCCCATCCAGTGATGATCACTGTGACATGATTTCCACATTCACCCTGTGTGTTTATGACCTGTCTCCCTCCATTAGAATACAATTTCCATGAAGCAGGGGTTTTTCTCTTGATCACTGTTGGACCTCTGGGGTCTATGCAACAAGTTACACAGTCTGCTGCCCAGACCATAAGTTCAGGGTCAGGGTGCTCACAACTCCGTCTGCTCAGAGAGTTGGCTTATAGATCAGCCCTTCTCTAGGGATAGCCTTCAGCCAGGAGGAATGCCTCTTTCAGGGTTACATCTCCCCCACAGAGGTAGCCCACATCAATGACCTGTAGGTTTGAGGGTATAAAGGCATTGTCCCAACCTGGAATAACTCCAAAGGGCTATTTCATTGCAGAGCTCCCTGCGAAACTGCTGGGACCTATGAGGGACTGCATCACCGTTCACCTCCCTCTGCCCGGTCTTGCTTCCATAACTCCCCCACCGATGTTACTTCTGAGAATACTCCCAGTTACCTTCCTGAAGGTGAATTTTTGCTACATAGCCTGTTTCCAGTAACCATGAGCCAAGTTAATAGACAACTATGCCAGACATAGGGCCAGCTTTATAGTATTTGTTGAATGAGTCTATGCAAAACTTTTTAGGGGCGCCTCCTTCATTCCTGGTGATTCCCACTCCTCAGCAACGAAGCAGAAGCTCCATCATGCCTCATGGAGTCAGAAGCAACCAGCCATTCCTGTGCAGCCATCAACACAATTGCAGCTTCTTCCCATTACTGCCACTTTGACTTTTCATGATGTCCCAGGGGCCCCATTTACTGCTTGTTAACAACAGTGACTAGGACAAGATCCCAACTTGGCTGCCAGTTCTGGGTAGCTCTGGATCCAGCCTCCACTGTTCTCCCCAAATCCTGAGGCTTATTGTCACTGCTTGCTGAAGCCAGGGGATCTGCAGAGACCCCTATTCTGCTAAGCCTGTATCCCTGGGCTCCACCCAGGTGACAGTGGTCCAGGAGGGTGAGAAGGATGCTTCCACTTCAGTGTCTTACTCAGTTAAGGGCACTCCATGATGGAAACGGCCTGGACTTTAAACATTCAGATCTTGGGTCCATTAACATTTCCACTTCTCCAGAGTAGGACCCAACCAAGATGACCGTGCTGGGACAAACAGGACAAATCTGGAAACCAACACGTGCCCCAACTCTTGGTCCAGTTGTCACATACTCTTTGGATGAAATCTCCCTCTGGGTCTGTCTGTGGTCAGGATACTGAGAAACAGAACCTGAAGCTGGGTATTCTTGACCAATTATTTCATTGAGGAATAGGTACTAGTGGTAAAGAACCCACCTGCCAATGCAGGAGACACAAGAGATGTGGGTTCGATCCCTGGGTTGGGAGGATCCCCTGGGGAAGGAAATGGCAACCCACTCTAGTGTTCTTCCCGGGAGAATCCCATGGTCAGGAGCCTGGCAGGCTATAGTCCACGGGGTCACAAAGAATCAGACACACTGGAAAGTGGGAGGAGGAGGGAAGGGAAGGGGGAGAAGCTAAAAACTTGGGGTCTCAGCTGAGTCAGCTTCAGCCTGATCCCACAGCGAGCTTTGGAACACAAGTTGTACCACACATTTCTGAAAAGCTGGAAGCTAATTTCTGTAAGTCATTGTCATTGTTCTTTTTTGCAATAAGATACATCACTTGATACACTATAGAAGGTATGTCAATAGGACCTGACAGAATCCACATTATAGTGTAAGGGGCCAATATATCTGTTATCGAAATTTCCCCTTTTGTTCCCCCACAGAACATTTTCACTGCAACCTCGGAATCAAGAAATGAAGCTTCATTCAATTTCACAGACAATCAAGTGGGAAAAAATTGAAGGTTCAATATCCACAAAGCAATCAATGTGATAAACCACATTAACAAAATGAATATCAAATGATCATCTCAATAGATGCAGAAAAAGCTTTTGATAAAATTCAATGTCGATTTAAAAAAAAAAAAAAACTTTTTAAGAAGTTGGTATATTGGGAACATTTCAACATAATAAAGGCCATTTGTGACAAACCCAGCTAACATCATACTTACAGGTGAAAAAAATGAAAGCTTTTCCTCTAAAAGCAGCAATAAGACAAAGACGTCCACTCTCACCACTTATATTTAACATAGGGCTTCCCTGTTGGCTCAGTGGTAAAGAATCCACCTGCCAATTCAGGAGACACGGGTTCCATCTCTGGTCCAGGAAGATCCCACATGCCGCGGGACAACTAAGCCTGCGTACCACAACTACTAAAGCCTGTGCATCCAGAGCCCGTGCTCGGCAACACGAGAAGTCACTGCAATGAAAAGCCTGCACACCTCGACCAGAGGGCAGCCCCCACTCGACACAACTAGAAAAAAGCTGGGTAGCACAGTCAAAAATAAATATAATTATATTTAACATAGTATTGGAAGTCCTAACCATAGAAATCAGGCAAGAAAAAAAAAAGTCATCTAAATTAGATGGGAAGAGATAAAACTGTCAGCATTTGCAGATGACATGATACCATATTTAGAGATCTCCAAAATCTCCACTCCCAGGTGCAATGAAATCTACACACAAGGGAAATGAAAAACGTATGTCCACACAAAATTCTGTATACAAATAGAAGCATTCACAGCAGCATTACTAATAATGGCCAAAAAGTAGAAACAACACTAATCAACATCAACTAATGAGTGGCTAAATAAAATGTCATATGTCCATAGAGTGGAACATTATTCAGTATAAAAAGAAATGACGTATTGATAGATGCTAGAAAATGAATGAACTTTGGAAATGTTATGCGAAATGAAAGAAGGAAATCACAAAAGACCACACATCGTATGATTCAGTTTAAATGAAATGTCCAGAGGGGACAAATCTATAAAGACAGAAAGTGGATTAGTGGTTGCCTAGAGTACATGAGTTTGTTAGCGGTTTGGGGTGGGAAAGTGACTGCTAATGAGTAAGGGTTGATAATAAGTTTCCAAAACTAGACTGTGGTGATGGATGCCCAAATATGAATATACCAAAATGCACTAATTGTACGTGCATGCAAGGTCAATTTAATGGTATGTGAATTATTACTCTCTACAAAGCTGTTTACAATAAAACCAGCACTATCTCCATACAAAGCCCAAGAGATAATCCACAACAAATTAAAGACAAACTGTTAACACCCACAATTTCAATGCCCAAACATTGCACAAAGTCCCACCATCTGGAGGGTTGCAATAATATATTTTACGTCACTATGGATTCAGCAAATCATGGCTGCCAACACAAGCCTTTAGGGAGAAAAATAGCGACAGCAAATTCAGAAATATGTATCCATTTGGCACTAATTAGTGTTGGTTTCAGTCCCTATTTGGGGGGTTGCCACATGGCTTTTGTATTTTTTTTCCTCTAGCCTTCACATCCATTGCCAAAAATTTCACGTCTTCAGGAGGGGTTTACTGATAAATGAGAAGAGTCTCAGACACACCAGGACAGTTGATTTTTCATGCACAAGAGAGGAGGAAAAGGGTCCTCCCTTTCCTGTCTCATGTTCCATGTGAGGACATCAGACTGGGCTATTTGTACCCGTGTCTTTCAGAGATTTTATTCCTAACACATTAATATTTCATCGTTGTTGCCCTTATTAATGAGACATTGTCTTTTATATTACATCTACTGTTTGTGTAAAGAAAGCCTGTTGACTTTATATATTAAATTTCTAACTACTTTACTGAATTTTCTTATTGTCTCTAATAGTTTTTCAGTTTTTCTGGGTTATTCAAGGTTTATAATCATGGTGAGGTGAGGTGAGGTGAAGTCGCTCAGTCGTGTCCGATTCTTTGCGACCCCATGGACTGTAGCCTACCAGGCTTTTCTGTCCATGGGATTCTCTAGGCAAGAATACTGGAGTGGATTGCCATTTCCTTCTCCAGGGGATCTTCCCAACCCAGGGATCGAACCCAGGTCTCCCGCATTAGAGGCAGACGCTTTAACCTCTGAGCCACCAGGGAAGCCCATTATAATCATGGTATCAGGACATAATTATAATGTTGCTTCCCTCCATCCATCCATTATTTTAATCCCTTACTTTTAAACCATTTTATTTGTAAAGGCTAAAACTTCCAGAAAACCTAAGTGCTCAGCTTTGACTACCTTCCATTAATTTTGATACTCTGTATTTTATTATTGCTTATTTCTACCATCTGTGATTTCAAATTCAATTTTCTCACTGACCCAAAAACTGTCTAAAAAGAAAATTAAGAGCTTCCCCCCTGTTATTCAGAAGGCACATTTTGTCACTTGTTTTAATGGCAATATTGCTGATAAATACTTCATCATGAACCTGGCATTTTGATGGAGATAACTTAAGCATTTGGAGCAGATATCTATATATTTCTATTTTATCTTTTTTCAAATGACTTTTTTAATCCACAAAATGAATATACAGCTTTTCTCCTTTGATTGGGGTGAACTGTACTGAGGATTTCATAATTGTGAACCACCTTTGACTTTATTGAACCTGATTTTGCTGAGCCATGGTTCAAAATTTTGCCAACAGAGTGCTCAGTTCTAGTTACTGATTTGTCTTTAAAATTTTTACATCAATATTCACAAATGAGCCTGGAGGTCTTCTCTGCGCTCTGATTTGAGTGCTGCTATTACTTTTGGCTTCCTTTTTTGCCACGTACTTGGAGACAGTTTATGTGTTGGATTTCTCTGTTCCTTGAACGTTTGAAATTATTTACCTGAGAAACCATCTGGGCCTGGTGATTAGAGAATGATGCATTTTCAACTTCTCTGATTATTGGCCTGTTTAGAATTCCTGTCTCTTCTAAAGTAAATTTTGGTGATTTCTATATTTTCTAAACAATTGATCACTTCATCCACGTTTCAGTCTAATTTGCACCTAGGTTTGCCAATCATTTCTTGAAACTCCTTTTAGTATCATCTATTTGTATGTTAGTTTCTCAGTTGTGTCTGACTCTGCTACCCCCTGGACTATAGCCTGCCAGGCTCCTCTGTCCATGGGATTTTCCAGGCAAGAATACTGGAGGGGGTTGCCATTTTCTTCCCCAGAGGATCCTCTCGGCCCAGGGAGACCTAGGTTCGATCCCCCCAACACTGCAAGTCTTTACTATTTGAGTCATCAGGGAAGCCCCAAGAATACTGTATAATTCTCCATTCTAATTTTTAATTTTATTTCTAATATAAGTGGTTTTGTCAAAGAAATTAAAACCAGATTTTTAATTTACTGATTCCTCTTTTTCTGCTTTGTAATTTATTAATTCCAGGACTCCATTTATTACCCTTGATGGTTTTTCCTAACCTCCTGAAAGCATTAAAAATTTTTTTTTCTTTTATAGTTTTCTAATATATATGTTTATGGCTTTATTTCCCAGGGAAACCAGCTTTGACTACCTTCCATTAATTTTGAGACTCTGTATTTTATTATTGGTTATTTCTACCATCTGTGATTTCAAATTCAATTTTCTCATTGACCCAAAAACTGTCTAAAAAGAAAATTAAGAGCTTCCCCCCTGTTATTGCACTACCAAATAATGTAATTACGCTAATAAATATGATGCTGCTTATTGGTTTACAATAAATATTATTCATCATGCTAAATTAGTCAAGACCTGGCAGGAAGCAGATGGCACACTGAAAGGAATTCAACTAAACAGACGTGAACGAGGACACTAAGTATAGAAGCGTGGGCTGGGTTGAGGGAACAGACAAAAGATGCTGAGGCACCCAGGACCTAGCAACAGTGGAAATCCATTACCACCCCTAGGCCTGAAGAGAAAAGGGCAGGGAAAAATATCGCTGCAGCCACAAAGGAACACCACCAGCCCTGAGACTCCAGGAGCTGGGGAGGAAAGCAGAGGATAATTATCCGACCCCTCTTTCTCTTCCAGGCTTCTGCCCACATCCAACAGCCGAACACAGATGACCCAGCGGATGCAGTCTGTAGAAGTCAACCTCAGAACAACAGCCTCAGGTGGGGTAAAAAAGAGAAGAGAGAGGGAAAAAAAAAAAAAAACTCTGAGAACAAAAACTGGGAATAACCAGCACCTCAAATAAATATCATTCTCCTCCTAGTCAAACATCAGAAATAGATATAAATTTCATTAACTCTGTGATCCACTGGTGAATTCTATTTATTGTTTATCTGATTTCAAAGCATCCTTGAATTCCGAGAACCCTTGACATATTCTTTTCACTATATTTTTCAGTTGCGGTAATCATTTTTTAAGAATTTTTACATCTATGCTCATAAATGAGATTGCCCTGTAATTTTCTTTTTTGAATGGTAATCAGGGTTATGCTTCTCTTGTGAAATGAATCGGAGGCTCTTTTTCCACTTTTTAGTTCTGCAATAATTTATATAACAAAAGAATAATGCATTTCTAAAAAAGTTATTCAATTGTATTCCTGCTAGGAACTGGTGGTTTTCTTTCAGGTAATTCTTGGATAACTTTTAGAGTTTTCCATAATTATTAGTTTGGATAGATTTTATACTTTTTGAGTCCATTTTGGGCATTTATAATTTTCTTAAAAATGGCTGCCTTCCTGGAGATTTCTACTGCTCAGTCATTTCAGTCGAGTCCTACTCTGTGCGACCCCATAGATTGTAGCCCACCAGACTCCTCTGTCCATGGGATTTCCCAGGCAAGAATACTGAAGTGGGTTGTCATTTCCTTCTCCAGGGGATCTTCCCAACCCAGGGATCAAACCCAGGTCTCCAGCATTGCAGGCAGGTTCTTTACCACTGAGCCACCAGGGAATGGCTTTCCCCAATAAGCCCATTTTCCCCAAACTTGGAGTTAGATAGTCCCAGTAAAGGGCTTCTGCATCTCCCAGGGCAGCCCCCGGGGTTGTCATGGCTGCAGCACAGCAAGATTGCCAAAGGTAAGTTAAATAAAAACAAGTTAAAACTCATAGGAGGGGTTTTAATCTTGAGACAGGATCAGTCAGGTTTCTCCACAGCTGTTGACAAAGGCCGCAGCCCGTGAAGCTGACCACAGGAGGACGAGCTTAAGGTGACCTTCCATCCAGAGTGATTCACCGTGGCTGGGTAACCCCAGCACCGGCCCACTCTGGAACCTGACCTCTCAGAACTATGGCTCTGATTTAGCCTCCTGCTTAGCAAAGGCGAGTGGGTGAGAGGCAAGGGGAGGGAGGGAGCCCAGCTCTAATGACGATGTGCCTTCCCTACGGTGCTTTCCTCCTGGTCCTGACTCAGCCACTCTGGATGTCTCATTGTGACTAACCTTGCTGGGGTTCAGTTGCCTGATCAGTGAATTGAGAAGTTCTGAGGCCTTCACAGATTTATGATTCTATTAACAGATCCCCCCAGGAGTAAGCATAATACAAACAGTCTCATGCCTCACTTCCAGCTCTCTCTAATAAGAAAAGGATGGGTTCTCCCTAAGGAATGGTGTCTGAGATCTGCTTCAAGAAGGACCAGAAGGTGCTGCTGCTCCCCATTTACCTCTCCCCTCCAGCCTAACCCGTCTTGGACTCAAAGTTCTCCCATGTTGGGTTCCAGGTATCAACAGCCCAAGTGAGAATGTGGTCCTGGACAAATAACCTTTGGAGTAACTGACACCTTCGGATGCACTGAGGCATCCAGTTGGCAAGGTTCTGGGCAGCAGAAGGAGCTGATGGGGATGGTGAGGGCTAGTGCTGGGATGCTGCTGGGTTGGGGGTGGGGGAGCAGCCTGGAATGACAACCACAATTGCAGGAGATGGATGGGAACGGGTGCTACTGGCAGGCAGGGGACAACTTGGTAGCTTTGAGGTCACTAAAAGAGGAAGTGGACTGCAGCACATATTAGCCTACAAGGGTCTGAGGAAGAAAGAGCCTCAAAGACTCTGGCAATTTGGTATCTTTGGAAGCCAACCGAACTGGGTGTCCACCCCAGTACTGCAACTCACTACTAAACCTCTCACTCTCTTTCTCCATCTACAAAATGGGAATAATAATGCCTATCTTTATGGCTGATAGGAGTTAGATGAGATGATACATAAAAAGTACTTAAGCATGGTGACTGAGAGGAGACACAATTCAACCCAAATATTATTATAATAACTCTCAGTTTTGCCACCATCGTTCTCCAGAGGCCAACTTTAATGTATTACGAGCACCTTTGTGCTCCTGCTAAGAACTATGCTGGTCACTGTTGGGTTACAAGGCAGACTGTGGCATATTCCCTTCCCTCCGATAGCTTCCAATCCAGTGGATTAGAGAGATTTGTGTACAATCGAGTGAAAGAGCAAAACAAGCATGAGAACCCCACAGAGGTGCCCCAGCACACTGTGGGGCATGTAGGAAGAAGCCATGGGCTTCATGGTGGCAGTGGAGAGTGTGCTGAGGAAGGATCCTTGCATATGAGTTAGGCAGTAGAGTCTGACAGGGTCCTCTAGGCCAGCACCCTCGTTATGCAGCTAAGGACCCAGGCAGATCAAAACCTCCAGGCTTGGGGACCTCCCTGGTGGTCCAGTGATCAAGACTTCTCACTCTCACCGCCAAGGGCTTGGATTCAATATCTGGTTGGGGAACTAAGATCCCAAAAGCTACATGGTGTGACCAAAAAAAATTAAATACAAACTCCAGGCTTAGAAATCACTTAAATACTGAGTGCAGACCATGTGCTAGTCACTGTCAAGACTGATTTTTCAAACCTCACAACAACCCTAGGAGATGGAAATTTTTGGCATCACTCTTTTACAGAAGAAACTGAGGTATGGAGAAGCAAAGCAACCTGTCCAAGGTCACAAAGACTGCGGGTGGTAGGAAAAGATTTGATCCATGCTAAATGAACTGTGGTGTTGGAGAAGACTCTGGAGAGTCCCTTGGACTGCAAGGAGATCCAACCAGTCCATCCTAAAGGAGACCAGTCCTGAATATTCAGTGGAAGGACTGATGTTGAAGTTGAAGCTGCAATACTTTGGCCACTTGATAAAAAGAACTGACTCATTTAAAAAGACCCTGATGCTAGGAAAGATTGAGGGCGGGAGGAGAAGGGGATGACAGAGGATGAGATAGTTGGATGGCATCACTGACTCGAGGGACATGAGTTTGAGTAAACTCCAGGAGTTGGTGATGGACAGGGAGGCCTGGCGTGCTACAGTTCATGGGGTCGCAGAGAGTCAGACATGACTAAGTGACTGAACTGATATGTGGAATCTCTTTTTTTTAAAGGGTACAGATGAACTTATCTACAAAACAGAAATAGAGTTTCAGATATAGAAAGCACACTTGCGGTTGCCATGAGATAAGGGGAGAGGGAGAGATAAATTGAGAATTTGGGATTGACATATACACACTACTATATATTTATAAAATAGATAACTAATAACAACCTAATGCATAGCACAGGGAACTCTACTTGATACTCTGTAATGGCCTATGTGGGAAAATAAAAAGAGTGGCTATATGTATATTTATGACTGGTTCATTTTGTTACACATCTGAAACTAACATATTATAAATCAACTATACTCCAATAAAATTTTTTAAAAAGAAAATATACATGCACCCCAGTGTTCACTGCAGCACTGTTCACGATAGCCAAGACGTAAATGTCCATCAGCAGAATGAATAAAGAAGATGTGGTAAATATATTCGTGGAATATTACTCAGCCATAAAAAAAAGAATGAAAGAATGCCATTTGTAGCAACATGGATGGACCCAGAGATTATACTAAGTGAAGCAAAAGACAGATAAGTATCAAATGACCCCACGCATATGGAATCTAATTTTTTCTTAATAATACAAATGACCTTGTTGGCAAAACAGAAACAAACTTACAGATATCAAAGACAAACTTACTTGGTTACCAAAGGGGAAATGTGGAGGGATAAATCAGGAGTTTGGGATTAACATACACACACTATTCTATATAAGAAGACAGATAACCAACAAGGACCTACGGTATAGCACAGGGAACTCTACTCAATATTCTGTGATAACATATATGAGAAAAGAATCTGAAAGTGAATGAATATATGTGTATGTATAACAATCATTTTGCTGTACACTTGAAACCAGCGCAGCATTGTAAATCAACTATACTCTTAATATATATTTTTTTTTAATAAAGCAAATCTCAACTCTAAACTCACTCCTCATTTTAGGTTCTCTAGCTCTGCCAGTGCTTCCTCCACTGCTGGTCAGAAGACCAGGAGGCATTGAAAACTCATCTTTCTCCCTCGTTCCTTTGTCAAGTCTATTTTTTAGATATCTAACATTTTTTAAAATTTGACACTGTCTCCTGTGTTAGTCCAGGTTCTCCAAGAAGCAGACGCCAAGCATGTGTAAACATGCAAGGATTCTGATTAGGGAAATGCCTATAGGAAAGCATGTGGGGGGTGCCAGCAAGACGGGAAGACCCATCAGCTCACGATGCAGTGTGACCCTGGGCAAGCAGGAGGGGAGGAAGGCTGGGCAGATGTGTCCTTACCGCTGTGTAGCGTAAGGAAGTTTCCACAAAGCCATCCGGGAGCTCTGGAGCCAAACCCAGCCATCAGAGTCCACGGTCTCCTGGGAATATTCCTGAATCTGTATTACTGGCATCCTCCTTAACTGGCGGAGAGCAGTCCACAGGAAGTATGGCTTTGACACAAGCATGCTGTTGGAAGAGAGTCAGACATGACTAAGTGACTGAACTGATATGTGGAATCTCTTTTTTTTAAAGGGTACAGATGAACTTATCTACAAAACAGAAATAGAGTTTCAGATATAGAAAGCACACTTGCGGTTGCCATGAGATAAGGGGAGAGGGAGAGATAAATTGAGAATTTGGGATTGACATATACACACTACTATATATTTATAAAATAGATAACTAATAACAACCTAATGCATAGCACAGGGAACTCTACTTGATACTCTGTAATGGCCTATGTGGGAAAATAAAAAGAGTGGCTATATGTATATTTATGACTGGTTCATTTTGTTACACATCTGAAACTAACATATTATAAATCAACTATACTCCAATAAAATTTTTTAAAAAGAAAATATACATGCACCCCAGTGTTCACTGCAGCACTGTTCACGATAGCCAAGACGTAAATGTCCATCAGCAGAATGAATAAAGAAGATGTGGTAAATATATTCGTGGAATATTACTCAGCCATAAAAAAAAGAATGAAAGAATGCCATTTGTAGCAACATGGATGGACCCAGAGATTATACTAAGTGAAGCAAAAGACAGATAAGTATCAAATGACCCCACGCATATGGAATCTAATTTTTTCTTAATAATACAAATGACCTTGTTGGCAAAACAGAAACAAACTTACAGATATCAAAGACAAACTTACTTGGTTACCAAAGGGGAAATGTGGAGGGATAAATCAGGAGTTTGGGATTAACATACACACACTATTCTATATAAGAAGACAGATAACCAACAAGGACCTACGGTATAGCACAGGGAACTCTACTCAATATTCTGTGATAACATATATGAGAAAAGAATCTGAAAGTGAATGAATATATGTGTATGTATAACAATCATTTTGCTGTACACTTGAAACCAGCGCAGCATTGTAAATCAACTATACTCTTAATATATATTTTTTTTTAATAAAGCAAATCTCAACTCTAAACTCACTCCTCATTTTAGGTTCTCTAGCTCTGCCAGTGCTTCCTCCACTGCTGGTCAGAAGACCAGGAGGCATTGAAAACTCATCTTTCTCCCTCGTTCCTTTGTCAAGTCTATTTTTTAGATATCTAACATTTTTTAAAATTTGACACTGTCTCCTGTGTTAGTCCAGGTTCTCCAAGAAGCAGACGCCAAGCATGTGTAAACATGCAAGGATTCTGATTAGGGAAATGCCTATAGGAAAGCATGTGGGGGGTGCCAGCAAGACGGGAAGACCCATCAGCTCACGATGCAGTGTGACCCTGGGCAAGCAGGAGGGGAGGAAGGCTGGGCAGATGTGTCCTTACCGCTGTGTAGCGTAAGGAAGTTTCCACAAAGCCATCCGGGAGCTCTGGAGCCAAACCCAGCCATCAGAGTCCACGGTCTCCTGGGAATATTCCTGAATCTGTATTACTGGCATCCTCCTTAACTGGCGGAGAGCAGTCCACAGGAAGTATGGCTTTGACACAAGCATGCTGTTGGATTGCTCAGCACGAGCGCAGAGCCCATGGTCAATTAGGTTCCCCGTCACAGGAGATCTGTGAGACTGGACTCATGAGCACCACCGTGTGAGGCTAGACTTCCGGCTCCTCACCACCCTTACCATCCCTGGTCCAGTTCAGACACTTCTAGAGGACTGCAGCAGAACCCCCAACTGGTCTTCCTGCTGCTGATCTTTATCCCTCTAAATGTTTTTCCACACCACAGTGAGAAAGACCTTTCCAAAACAAATCTAACATGTCAATCCACTGATTAGAGCCTTCGATAATGATTTTACCAATTCCCTTGAAATCTATAAATGGAGCTCTTGTTTTGCATAAGAGATTGATTGAACGTTTAATCAAACAAGATGTCCTTGAACTAGTCACCCGTGCATTATTTCAGCACTCAGCCGCTGGGTGAGGTAAGACCCTATGGAGACTGAAAATACAATTTAGCCAAGACACTTAAGCATTATCTCTACTGAAAGTCAATAAATTCCTGTTGATCTTGCTGGGGAATTAAAACTTTTGTAAAATGTGGCTTTGCTAAGCTTACCAACACAAGATTATCACAGGAAAACACAAACTCAAGAAATGATACTCTGAGTTCTTCATTTGGATGTTGAGATTTTCCAATACTTTATGGACACCCTGCCATCTAGGACTCAGGGGTGGTACCATCTTTTGGAAACTGTATTAACTAACTATGAAGTAAACCAATCATCAGATGTGGAAAGACCGGAAGAAATTCTTGCCACAAAACAGGAGAATCACAGTGTGGCTTCCTAGGAATTACATGTAAACATTTGCTTTCATCTCAGTAATTAAAAATGTCTGTAACTCCTGGGACAACTGGACCATTACAGGCAGCCCTGATCACTAGCTTTTATCTAAGGATGAGACCATAATTTTTATTTTCATTCTCACCAATGTAATGCTAAAAAGCTTTGATGTAGCAATAGAGGAGAAACACCTAATAGGAAAATCGAAATACCACTGAACATTGTCAGGGCAATAAATTAATTGTGTGAAACCTGAAATTGGTTCCTAATGTAAACTGAATATTATTTCTAATACAAAGGAATCTGAATCATTCCTGAGTATCAGGACCCATTCATATCTGCCTGAGAAGCACCACTGTTTTTCCAAAGACACTCATCAGTTGCGTTTAGTTATTATGTGAGCAGGCCTTCTAGGAATTAACCTCATGAGAGTTTGAAAAACTCCTAGGCTTGATGGCTATGTATTAATACCAGTATTGCCAGCATGCACAAAAAAGTCATACACTAGCAAACTATGATACTGCCTTCTAATGCCTTCCATAATCAAGAACTCATAACAGGTATTTCAGTTAAATGGTTTCTTGATTGTGGTAGCCTCTTTTTCTAAATGCCTCCAAGCAGCTGAAGATTGAGGGTGAGAGGACCAACATTCAAAATTCTCCAAACTTTGACCACCTGCCTGCACCTTTGGCAGGTTCCTGGGAAAGAGACAGGAAGAAGGCAGGGCCAGGGGAATACTATGCTCTTGCTTTAGCCCCCGGAGAAGGCACTAGAACCCCACTCCAGTACTCTTGCCTGGAAAACCCCATGGACGGAGAAGCCTGGTGGGCTGCAGTCCATGGCGTCGCTAAGAGTCAGACAACGACTGAGCGACTTCCCTTTCCCTTTTCACTTTCATGCATTGGAGAAGGGCATGGCAACCCACTCCAGTGTTCTTGCCTGGAGAATCCCAGGGACGGGGGAGCCTGGTGGGCTGCCGTCTATGGGATCGCACAGAGTCGGACACGACTGAAGCAACTCAGCAGCAGCAACAGCAGCTTCAGGCCCAGAACTGCACAGGAAGAGCCCAGCCTTGGTTGCTCCACTGCACCACAGGAAGTAACAGACGACCTCTGTGACTCTGGTCAACAGCTACACTAAAAACAGTCTGTGATGGCTGTATGTCTCAACTTGGCTGGGCCATGGTACCCAGATAGTTGGCCAAGCATTATTCTGGATGTTCCTGTGAGGGTGTTTCTGGATGAGAGTAACATTTTTATTGGTTGGTTGAGTAAAGCAGATTGGCCTCCAAAATGTGGGTGGGCCTCATCCAATTAGCTGAAGATCTGAGTAGAACAAAACACTGACTTCCCCTGAGCAATAAGGAATTCTGTATGTGTATCTACACATATATGTTATATATATATATATATATGAAAATTGGAATGCCACTGATCATTGTTTTATATATATACATACATATATATACATATAACAATCATTAGAAAAGACCCTGATGCTGGGAAAGATTGAAGGCAGGAGGAGAAGGGGACAACAGAGGATGAGATGGTTGGATGGTGTACCAACTCAATGGACATGAGTTTGAGCAAGCTCCAGGAGATGGTGATGGACAGAGGAGCCAGGCGTGCTGCAGTCCACGGGGTTGCAAAGAATCAGGCATGATTGAGCAACTGAACAACAACAAATAGAAAACAATCATATAGACAGATCTAGATCCTGTTGGTTCTGTTTCTTTGGAGAACCCCAATACATAGGCCAGGAGGGTTCCTTGAACTTTCTCACTTTCAGTTGGGAAGAAGAAAGAAAGACAAACCCAGGAAAAACTGACCACAAAGCAGGTGTCTGCCTCTCACTAGGGATGGCCGTCCATCGGCCCAAGCTCACACACTGACAGTCTCCCAGGGCAGAGGGAAACCACCCCCACTCGCCCCCCGCCCGAGACAGGCATGCGACAGTGAAGTGTGAGTTCCCAGTGTCAGAGCCTGTTGCACAGTAGACCCACATCACCTGAACGCCCGGAGTCCCCAAGATGCCCTCTGCTGGATATTTGCCACTTGACCCTTTCCATCTCATCTCTGCCTGTCCACACCAGCCCCAGAAAGCTGATTTTGTGAGCCACATCAACAGACTCTCTCACCTCCAGGCCTCCAGTTGGGTTCAGCCTCTCCCCCAAACATCACTGCTCTCGTTTGCATCCCTCCCCTGAGGCCTCCTTTAGCATTGCCAGATATAACAAAATAAAACTACAGACGCTCAGGTTAAGTTGAATTTCAGAGAAATAACAATTTTTTTAGTATAAGTAGGTGTCATTAGTCATTGCTTATTTAAAAAATTCAAATTTAACTGGGCATTCTCTATTTTAATATTTTAACTGGCAACTCTAGCCTTCACCATCAACTAGGAAAATATCTTAGGAATTTTAGTGAACTTCAGCTGATCCCTGAAATAAACAAGGTTAATGACAGACTCTGAATCTTAACACTCATGATGTAGATATGGTCCTAATTTGCAGGACTGTTCTCTAAATTGTATACATGTGTGTGTGAGAGTATGTAGATATGTGCATATACATTGAGAGAGAAAAGGGAAGAATGTGAGTAAACATGAAAGAAGGAGAAATTAATGGGACATAAGCGTGGAAAGGAAGGACAGGGCTGGTTATTCAAGAGCTTAAATCCAGTAATGACAACCTGGGCCTATCCACTGTCTATGCCTTTCTCAAACTGCTGGATACACAGTAAGAGTTCTGACCCTCCTCTGCATTATCCAGATTTTCTTACTTATCTTTTATGATTGATTCCGATGAAGTTGGCTCTCCAAGTTTGCTTTGTCTTAAAAAAAAAAAAATCTCCTGAGAGTTATATCAAAGGATAAAATTGGACTCTAGGAACCCTGCTGGTCCTACTAACTTCAAGCCACCTTTGGATATCATTTCATGTTCAATTTGTAGAACAGAATCTTGATAATAAGATGAGATGAAAAGACTCAATTTAATTCCCCTTTTCTTGTATTTTTCTTGCAAAGACAGACAGAAAGAAAGAATAAGAAAGTGAGGATAAGAAGCTTTGATAGCTCAAATTAAGCGTGCTGGAAAAAGCTGAAAAGTTGTGACTCTAGTAATCTATAGTGAAAACATAGAAACATTATGTGATCACCAAATAAGTTATTTTTCACAGCCTCCAGCGATTATAATTCACCGGATACTTAATAAGCTTTTATTGTTCTGGGAGATACTCCAAGGCTTGCTCTAGGATTTCAAAAAGAAAAGTTTGCCACAGGTCTAGAAAGTGTTTGATGAAGTATAATTTGCAAGTGGCTTTTCAGCAACATGGTGGGGTGAAGCAGGAAGGCGGGGGGCTTCTTTCTTAAGAAGATAGAGATTGAGATCATTTTTTCAAAGGACGAGAAGTGATACAGAGCTCCTCTGAGAAGATATACACATTGTAATGACTCCAGGAGCTGAAACTTTTGAGATGAGTATCAGAGCAAGAAAATAACAGTGAATGTGAAGGAGAGAAGGAAAAAAGGAGGAGGAGGAGGATGAAATGAGACATGAGCTAAAAGGAAAACGATAAAGGAAAAATCTAGGATAGAAATTCCTATACCATAGTCTTTAAGCAATTTCTATTAATTTGTGTGTTAGGGAAGTAATTCAACACAAATACAGTCTTTTTTTTCTCCCTAACTCAATTGTTACAGTACAAATATTTATCAGTGGATAGCAAATTAAAATCTTCCTTAATACTGCCCCTCCAAAAATCTTTCTGCCCCCCCCCAAAATCTTTCTGCTCTAAATGAATTTATCCAGTACAGTAGTGGTTCCATTATTCCTTAAGAGTCTTAATAAATTCACCATATTGGATCCACCTTGTTAGGATGAAAGATCCCAAAGTCATGAAAGAAACAGATATGAAAAGGTGGGCCCCACAAAATTTCTAAGATGCAAGTGTTAATCAGCAAAATGTCATTTAGGTGTGATCTCTAGATGCAGAACCTGAAACAGAAATGCAAAAGGGAGATGATTTTACTGAAGGCAAGTCTTGGGAGAAGGATGATGGAGGGAGCAGGAGGAGGCTTGTCTCCCCGCTGGAGACAAGCCTCAGCCTGATCTCCTGGGCTGTTCCCGAGGCTAAACTGCAGCATAACTTTAGTCCCACTTTAAAGCCAGGAGCTGACCTTCTGTCCCCGTGTATCAGTTGGTTACAGGCTCCCTCTCGAGATGAGATGTGTAACCTCAGGCTCAGCCAAGGGCAACCCTCTGGAGAAGGAAAGCCATCAACAGCCCACACTCACAGCAGCTGGGAGCTGGGTGCACCTGCAAGTAAAGGGCATCTGGCGAGCGGCGGGGAGGGGTGCCTAACTCCATCTGTGGGCAGGATTTGAGTCTTCTTCCCTGGAAGTTCCCCAGCCCCAAGCAAAATCAGATGGTTGAGATGGGGCCACATAACTCTGTATACCAGAAGCATCCAGGTAGCCAACCCAGCCGGGACGCTAAGTGACACATTCTCAGCTCGACTTTTTGGTTGTCCATCCCTTCCTAGAGTCACAATTGACGTAGTCCCGGCCACTGACTCGTGATTTACCGTCAACTCCCAGCCCTCTCTACCATCTCAATACTGGCTTAGCGGCTCTTGGCTACCAGTTTACCCCAAGGTGGGCACTCTGTCTCGGTGAATCTTCATGCCTGCTGAGGTCTGATCTGAGAGGCTACAGGAGGCTCTAGGCTTAGGAAAGACATGGGACACTGGCGCCTGAAGGACTTCAGAGACTCATGTAGTCCTCATGCAGGCCACGGGTCCATGGTGGGGAAGGACCTGGCCACATGACTGGTCTAGTCTCTCACCATAGAGCCCTAAAGTTTTTTTTAATACAAGCACTAACCAGCTCAGATGTCCACTCCTGGCCCAAGTACCTCTGGTCAGAGTTTTAAAGTACATAGGTCAGTCTCTTAGAGGCAGGGACTGCAGATAGAGCACGCAACGAGCATCCATTCGTCTGGTCCAAAGACAGCTTATCCACTGGCTGGACGAGAATCAATCAGATTTTCCCCCTCAAAAATGTAAAATGGGATGCTGTTGCTGCTGTTCAGTCGTGTCTAACTTTTTGCGACCCCAGGGACCATAGCCCTCCAGGCTCCTCTGTCCATGGGATTTCCCAGGCAAGAATACTGGAGTGGGTTGCCATTTCCTTCTCCAGGGGATCTTCCTGACTCAGGGATTGAACCTGCGTCTCCTGCACTGGCAGGTGGATTCTGCACTACTGAGCCACTGAGTCCTTGCCCCCCACCCACCCAAGACTGGCATTTTGGTAAGGTTTTTTGTTTTTGCCACACTCCACAGCTTGCAGAATCTTAGATCCCCAAGCAGGGATCAAACCCGGGCCCAAGGCAGTGGAAGCACAGAGTTCCAAACCACTGGACCGTCAGGAAATTCCCTTAGTAAGGTACATGAAATTCTGCTACGTCCAAATGACAATTAACTAGCTTCTCAGTTTCAAAAATCTAGCCTGCCTGTGAACTGGGTGAGAAATGGTAGAATTTGTCTAAGGAGCTCGACAATTTAATGCATTTTGCCATGGAGATTACAGCGTGGGGACAGGGGCTGGCTTGGGGGGGAAATGAGTGCTCATTGAGCATTCTGCTCAGGTCACTGCCCATTATCCAGTGGGTGGATGATCCAGTTTGGGGATTTTCCATGCCTCTGGCTTCTCCTCCCTTCTACTATCTGCCCTTTGGCCACATTACAGATCAAATTAGAATGTCTTTGAGAGGATAGAAGGGGAAGGGACAGGTAGAATTCAAATTGGTCAATTTTGCAGCTTGTTCGCAGTTCTAATGCATGAGATCAAAACCAGAGGCTAACGTGGGGTTTTGGATTATCAGTGGATTATATTGAATCTATAACAGACCTCCCGTCCATTCCTAGAGAAAATTGGAGTCTGATGAGGACTCAGTGTATTTCACATGGACGTCAGGGCTCAGCACCCAGAGGCTTGTGCAGAATCCCAAACACGAGTGTGTTAGAAGTTTCGAGCTGGAAGGGGCCTGAGAGATGATCCAGCCTTGGAAAATTGAGGCCCTGAGATCTGAAGCGAAGTGTCCAAAGTCAAACTACGAGATGACTGCCGGTGGCTAGTAGACAGCTTGAGAGGGGAGTTGAAATTAGTTAACTCAAAAATTACATATCTGTGGCAGGTTGATACATGATATATTAATTAAATGTGCCCTTTTTTGATCCCCTGTGGCTTCTTGTTGGGACTCTACACCAACTGGGAACTAAAATCAAAATCGTCCATTGAGGCACAGATGCCTCCAGTATTGGCAACAGAACCCCGGACCCTAAAGGACACAGCTCTAAGGATGTGGGGGCCATCTGGCTGGCTGGGGGGGGGGGGGGGGTCCCCCCTCCCCCCCCCCTTCCCCGTGGGCCTCCCCCCCGGCTGCGGGGGATCTGGCTGGCTGGGGGGGGGGGGGCGTCCCCTTCCTCCCTCACTGCTCCATGTGCCTCCCTCCTGAAGCTGTGTGCTTGGTCAAAGAGGACGACCTTCCCAGGTAGAAGAGAATCGGTCTCCAGTCAAGGGTATATGAGCAGCAGCACTCCCTGGCTAGAAGCTCCAAATAAGAACACGGCTCTGAGATGGAGACTGGACAGATGGATGCAAAGAGGTGTCAGGGGGCAAAAATCAGATTTTCCTTCTGCCTGACTGGAGGAGAGCGGAGCTGAAAGATGAGAACGAGAATCCACATGTTTCACTGCACACACACACATCATCATCACCACTATCCTCATCATCATCTTCTTCACCATCATCCTTCACCACCATCATCCTCGGAGAGAGGAGAAACAGAAGCAGGCTCTTCGGGAGGTCTGGGGAGAGCTGAGAGAGAGAAGAGAGACCGTTTGCTTTCCTTCTGGGGATTCCCCAGGGTGGCGATTTCACCCAGGTACCTTGCTGGAGCCAGCAGGGTGTAAGGGGAGCTGGTGCAGAGGAAAGCGGGGAGGTGGACAGCATTATCCGCAGCCATGGCCTCGTGAGGAGGCTCCAATGTTTCCACCAACCCACCACCATGGAAAGAGCTACATGCTGGCTTAGGAACTGCCAGGTGAAGGAGGTGATTCAAGGTGACACACCAAATGGGAGGAAAACAGTTTATGTATTGAGGGTCAAAGGGAGGCATGACTGATTTGGTTCCAGGGGAGACTTTTGGAGATCAGACCACTCACAGGCCACCCCCAGAGAATGAATGACATGAGCAGCATGCCTCAGCTAGGCTGTCAGTGTCCTCTCTCCTTGCATGGGGGAAGCCCCCCGCCGCCGCCCCAGGCAGCAGCCAGAGCAGAGGGTGCTGCCTCCACACCCACGCAGGTCCACCGCAGATCATCACTCACTCACGGACTGCTCCCAAAGCCCAGCAGTGTAGGAGAACCAGGAGGAGAGGCACGAAGCCCCACCCTGTCATTCTGGGCTGCACCCGGCACACACTGTAAGCTGTAGATCCTGAACTGACCCCCAGGAATGCCTGGAATCACCATGCTGAACTGGATGCAGTTTCCTGCCATGCAGGGGAGCTGGAGTTTATTATTCCATGCAGGAAAAGAAAAGGTTCCTTGGCTGTACTTGGGGTCTAGAGGGCTGTTTGGACTGTGAACTCCGCTCTCAGAAACATTCGCCGTTGAAGGGGTGGCTGTCCTTCGTCTCTTGAAAGCAAAGGGAGTGCACGTGGCCTCAGACTGTGGCTGAAGAGACCGTTGAAACCACCCAGCGGGCCTCCAAGGACAAAGTGGCGAAAGCAATGGGCACCCAGTGAGCAGCCGTGATGCCCACCTCACGGTCAGGGCCTGCACCATCCTCAGCACCCCTCCTTGGAAGGTCACCACGAAGAGGAAGTGCTAGAAAAACAGCTGGCATGTACCAGCACGGGCACTTCCATTAGATCTCTGAGACGCCAAAGCCCTTTCCTCCTACGCCAGGGCCTCCCGGACACGGTTAATTAGGGAAGCTGAGAACCATGCTCAACCCCCGGCCTCACCCGCCGCCCATAACCGCCCCCCCAGCGGGCACTGTAAGAGCAGGACGGTCAGCAGCTGCATACACTAACACGGCCCTGGCTAGGAACAGGGAGCCCGAGGGACGCAGCCATGGCCTCTGGAGGGGTGACAAGCGAGTCATCGTGGGAGCCCCTTGCCCACTCGAATGCCCACCCTCCCCTTGAACCATGCACGAGCCCCCCAGAGGGGCTGGGTTGCGTCTTCCCCTTGACGCATCACATCAGCCCCTTGGGAGGGCAATGTGCTGAGCGTGGCAGTGTTGACACAGCAGTGGCTGGACACTTCCTGGGGAAAGCAGTCCCCCGCACGTGAGAGGAATTTTCTCCCAACCACACGGTTTCCAATGTGTTAGAAAAACAAACGTGGAGAAGTCGGTCTGGCTTGCGTGTCTGTGCACACCCCTCTTCCGGAGCTGAAAATGCAAGCTGGCCGGAGCCCCCTCTTGCTTTTAAAACAAATAAACAGTCAGGCCTCGCCTCCTTGAGTCTGGTTCTCTGAAATCTGAAGCGTGGACAATGGGGCTCTTTCAAGCAGCAGCCCCTGGGGCCACACGACCGGGCCTGTGTGCAGAGGAGGCCTGTGGGGGCTGCCTCTGCCCTGAGCTGCCGGCCCTCCCTTCAGCCGGCCTGCCTCCAGGCCCTTGGCTTGTCCTCTTCCACCCAAACGTCTGAGTTCCTGTTCCCAAAATAGCTGTGCGGAGGAAACCGCTGAGACTCAGGGCCTGGGCAGTGAGCGATTTTCAGTCCGGCAGGAGTGCCAGGAACAGGCAGGGCCGGGGTGGAGGGCACAGGGGGCAGCGAGGGCCCATCACTCCTGC
The DNA here is from genome assembly GCA_006410635.1 of Cephalophus harveyi. NCBI lineage: Eukaryota > Metazoa > Chordata > Mammalia > Artiodactyla > Bovidae > Cephalophus > Cephalophus harveyi. The sequence continues at coordinate 383,938 of SJYT01034581.1, forward strand.
AATTCACTAGTCAGGGCAGCAGTTCACCAGCTGGGGGGATGCCAGGAGGGCCCTGAGCATCCGCTCCCCGAGCTCTGCCCAGCGGGACTTCTGTTTTCCCCATAGGAGCAAGGAGATGCAACAGCCCAAGCCTAAAGCCCTTCTCTGCTTTCCCATCCTTCAGGAAGAAGTCCTCCTTTCTCTCTGTGGCAAAGGCAAGCACCCTAGCTGCTCCCCAGCTCCCACCTTTTCAGAAAATGATGCCATAGAGGCCCCCTTTGTCTGTGGCAAAAGAGAAGGTTGTCTGCGCCTTCCGGGCTGGGAGTGAGGAGGAGGAGGAGGAGATGGGCTTAAGTCAGAGTCCTGCAAGGGGTGCCGTCTCGGTGCCCGGGTGCTAGAACTCTGGCAAGGGGACCACTCCTCTCACTTCCATTCACGGAATGAGGAGTGGGCATCACCCAGTTCTCTAAGGCAGGGGTTCCCAGCCCCAGGGGCACACTGAGATCACCTGAGGACCTCTTAATAATGCCTTACCTGAACCACCTCCCGACCAAGGAAAGGAGCAGCTCTGGGAAGTGGGAACGGATGTTTTGGGAAATTCCCCCGGTGTGCAGCCAAGGTTGAGAACCACCAGTTTTGCAGTCCTTCCCAAACTCTAATATCCTGGGATCTTGCTAAAAATCGAAGTCTGAAGTTCAGCAGATGAGGGCTGGGCCTGAAGTTCTGGAGGTCAAACAAGGAAAGCTGACACCACAGGTCCATGGAACACACTTTACACACTTCGAGTAGCCAAGCTCCAAGAAACCTTAAGAGTCTCTAATAACACCCTGTACTTCTTCCTGATTTGACGGGAGCAATGAAGAGAGGAGATGAGAGATCAGATTTCTATGTCTGGAAGGGATTGCTAGACTAGAAGCCATGTCCATGTATCTGGAAATTCTCTTCAACGGAGGAGAGATTTGACAGAGGAACCAGCACTGACTTCAGGGTGGAGTGCAACAGGAAGGTCAACCTCAACCTACAAAGCCTGGATAAGAAGGACGGCGGCGTAAGGGGCCGCTTCCCACAAGCCAGCTCCACACCTGCGGCTAACGGCGGCGGCACCTATCTTAATGCTGGCAGAACTGAGCGACACAAAGCCCCATTTGGGATTGTCAGGAACCATCCGGCTCAACAGGGTGACGGGATCCCAGTGTGATTAAGCAATGAGAAGGATGAGGCATTTGCTTGTCTCCGGTGGGCGGCGGGGTGCGGGGGAAGGGGGGTGGTCCGAGCATCTCAAATGGAGCTGACGTGCTCTGCCTACGATAGGGAAAGCCTTTTTGTTGCCTCTTCTTTTTCTGTTTCAGAGTCAGTCATTGTCTTAGAGAGTAAGAGTAGCATCAGCATCTCATCGTAACAGGTTTCTCAAGGTTATACAGGTACAGCACACACAGTCTTTGAGCCACGATAGCCCAGCATTCCCTACTTCAACACGCAGGTCAGACGACACGAGCAAGAGAATGTCAAGCATTGATACAGTGGGATTTGCACCCATTACTCTCCCCAAAGCTTTCTCATTGATAAGATGGGAGGAACAAAGCAACCTACCTCACTGGATTATTGTGAAAATTAAATGTGTAGGCAGTATGTGTAGGGCACATATCACAACACTTGGTGCATAGTAAATGCTCAATAAGTGCTAGCTGCTATTATAATAATAGTACACAAGATTGCCGGGAGAAATGTCAATAACCTGAGATATGCAGATGACACCACCCCATGGCAGAAAGAGAAGAGGAACTAAAGAGCCTCTTGATGAAAGTGAAAGAGGAGAGTCAAAAAGTTGGCTTAAAGCTCATCATTCAGAAAACTAAGATCATGGCATCTGGTCCCATCACTTCATGGCAAATAGATGAGGAAACAATGAGAGACTTTATTTTCCGGGGCTCCAAATCACTGCAGATGGTGACTGCAGCCATGAAATTAAAAGACACTTGCTCCTTGGAAGAAAAGTTATGACCAATCTAGACAGCATATTCAAAAGCAGAGACATTACTTTGCCAACAAAGGTCCGTCTAGTCAAAGGTATGGTTTTTCCAGTAGTCATGTATGGATGTGAGAGTTGGACTATAAAGAAAGTTGAGCAATGAAGAACTGATGGTTTTGAACTGTGGTGTTGGAGGAGACTCTTCAGAGTCCCCTGGACTGGAAGAAGATCCAACCAGTCAATCCTAAAGGACATGAGTCCTGAATATTCATTGGAAGGACTGATATTGAAGCTGAAACTCCAATACTTTGGCCACCTGATGTGAAGAGCTGACTCAGTTGAAAAGATCCTAATGCTGGGAAAGATTGAAGGTGGGAGGAGAAGGGAACAACAGAGGATGAGATGGTTGGATGGTATCACTGACTCAATGGACATGAGTTTGAGTGAACTCTGGGAGTTGGTGATGGACACGGAGGCCTGGTGTGCTGCAGTCCATGAGGTTGTAGAGTCGGATACAACTGAGCAACTGAACTTAACTGAACACATGATTGCTATTAAAATAATAATATCCATCTCATAGGATATGAAAACACCTAGCATAATGCTTAATCAGCTTTTAGGTGCCTTCCATCTACCCCTCAGTCTGGTTTCTTGACCTCAGCCCTAAACATGCTCCCAAGCCCCATTCAAAAGCACAGAGGTTTAGAATGCAAATTCCACTGGGAGAAGCCAGCCAGAAGACCTGCCTGCTTTTCTGAGAAGAGATCTTCCTGGTGGGAAGGAAGAGGAGAGGGTCAGGCTTGGGGAAAGAGTGCCTATTGAGAGACCCCACAAGTGAAGGGCTCAGCACCCCGTGCCGTGTGGGTGCGCCTCAGTCATGGCCAGCATCCCTGCCCCTGGAAGAAGAGGAGTCACCCACACCTAAAAGACGAAACATGTGCCTTTGCACCAGGGCACCCTTTGCACACATCTGCATGCTAGGAAAATGGCTCCAGAAATCATTTCTGCATCACTGGAGGAGAGGGCATTAGGAAGGGACATGGGAAGGGGTGTGGTGTGGAGAATTTGAGGCTTGAGGGAGAGAGAACAGCCTGGTTCCGCCTCTCCTCTGCCTCCTGTGAGCCCGAGTGGAGAGATGCCTTCCTCTCCTCCACGGAGTACTTGGTCACACAAGGGGCTCGAGCATTTTCATTGGTCAAGCCAGCAGCTCCATGTGTGGGTAACCACAACCTGGCAGAAGAAGCAACGTCCAGTAGGCATGGCAGTGCCCAGAACAGGCCACAGTGCCCAGGGAGACGGAAGGGTGGAGGGAGGTGCCCATACTCCCCAGGACAAGCTCTTAATGCCTGTCACACAACAGGCCAACCAGGCTAGAGAGTGTTGGGGCGGGACAAGGAAGAGCCTCTTCATTTGGAAAGCCAGCAGACCAAGGAGAGGGTGTTCTAGTGTCCCAAACAACCATCTTGCCTGGGTTGGAAGCTAATTTTCTTTTAATAGAACAAAGAGGGGGAGGTGAGGAAGTAAAGTAAACAGCAATAAGTTATTTCAAATCTTTCCTGGTTCTGGCCCAACAGAGGCAACAATCTAGGCCAAGGGGCAGCGAAAGAGGTGGGAGAGCTGGGGACACAACGTGGTTGCTGAGTGGACTTGGGTTTGAGCTTCCAGAGGGCTCCCGGGAAACCTGTACAGGAGGTTTTGCCAGGAACCATTGGCTGGCGATGGGTGGAGTGATTACTGTCCATATCATCTGAGTTTTCACCCAAGCCTGGGAGGGCCCGAGGAACCCTGGGGCATTTGTCAATATGTCAGCGCCACTGGGGTGAAGCCTGCTCTTTGTATGTTGGCCTGGAGCACACACCCCCTCCTCTCTCTCTTTCCTTTGCCTCTCTGGGTTTCTGTCTGCCTCTGCCTTCCCTCCTCCTCTCCATCTCCACATCTGTCTTTGTTTCGTTCACTGCCTCTCTCATTCCCCACACAATGCCTGACCCAGGACAGTTCAGTTCAGTTGCTCAGTCGTGTCTGACTCTTTGCGACCCCATGAATCGCAGCACGTCAGGCCTCCCTGTCCATCACCAACTCCCGGAGTTCACTCAGACTCACGTCCATCGAGTCCGTGATGCCATCCGGCCATCTCATCCTCTGTCGTCTCCTTCTCCTCCTGCCCCCAATCCCTCCCAGGACAAGCATTCAACAAATATATTTTTAACTTCATACTATGGAAAACTCAAACACACAGAAGTAGCAGACTCAGGAACCTCTGTGTTCCCATCACCCATCTTCAACAATACATACACCGGCAGCTGATTCATGTTGATATATGGCAGAAACCAATACAATACTGTAAAGCAGTTATCCTCGAATTATAAATAAAGTTTAAAAAATAACCTATGGAAACAATCATGGACGTCCCCTCCCACCGCTCCCCCCACACTATCTTGAAGCAGGCTCAGACACTGAATCACTTGACTCATAAATATTTCAGATGTCTCCAAATGACAAGCACTCTGTAAAAGCCACAACTCTGATCCCATTAACACACTCAAAAATGATCAAATGTCAAGTTAATATCATCAAACACTAAGTTATTGTTCACATGTCTCCAACTGTCCGATTAATTTTTAATAGTTTCTTAATTCAAATTGCCTACATACAATCCACTAATGGTTCTGCTAACAAGTGTCTGAACTCTTCCAAGTCCCTTTTAAGCTATATTCAACAAATGTTTCAACTGATCCCATCACTTTCTATTTCTCTGTGACTTCCTATTTTCCTATCTCCCCTGTACCCACATCTATCTTCCTGTTCCCCACTTTGGTTTTTGACTTCGTGTGTTTGTTTCTATGTATCTCTCTATGGACACACACACGCAAACACGAACACACACACGAACACACACACACGAACACACATAAACACACACACGAAAACACATACACACACACACACACACACGAACACACACGCGAAAGTCACTAAGGGGACACTGCACCCACCTTTGACTGAAAGTGTATGAAGAGTTGGGTCCCTGCCTGAAATGTCGGTGCACCTTTACGGAGGCACCTTCTGCTTTTTTGTATTAAGCCCATTCCGCTGACTCTCTCGAGACCCTCCGTTTATTGAGCGCCCCTCAATGATCTACATGCAGGAGACAGCTGGGAATGAAACAGAATAACCAGCGTGAAGGCTAAGAGTGCTGCACAGATGTCCGTGGCATTTATTACTTTATCTGTTGCTCCAAATAAAATTTCTGAAAGCTCACCTGTCAGTGAAATCCTAAAAGGAAGACTCTTTAAAAAAAAAAAAGCTGTAGAAAGCTTGTCAACCAAGTGCTATTTTGTATCAATCATAGGGACCCAGCTTGCTTTTGAAAGACATTTTTTACAACATCTTAAATTATTTGCTAGGGCTGGAGGCAACCAACCCAGTGTTCTCCCATTCTTTTCAGCAGTGGAATTCGTTTTGGAATAAAATCTTACATAAAACCCAAATATATAAAGGGAATAAACCCAGAACATGGTATGTGCTGGGTGGAGAGGTGGAAGGACAAGGCTGCAGAAAATAACTTAGAATACTTACCAGACCAAACTTATTTTGCAAAAGGGTAAACTCCCTGGCAGAGCAGGGAGGGGACCCACAGGGGCCCTTGTGCTGCCTTCATCATGGAATCAAAAGCAGACCCCAGCTCCCCACTCGGTGCCTCCTACCTGATGAGGCAAGCGCAGAGTCTCAAGGAGGGGCCTGGGGCTTTTTGCAGCTAATCATTTCGGCATATATGCTGAGCTGAGTATTGACTGTGGAGATTTTAAGTCCCAGACATGGCTGGAGCTGTGGCTGGCTCCTTTGTGCTCAGGACAAATGACTCTGGCAAATGACTAATGGCAGGATGACTTTAGTATCTGGTCCCCACGGTCAGGGTTGGAGAAAGTGGGCCCGGCCTCTGCCAGCATTCATGGGAAGGTGAGTGCACAGTGATTGGCTAACAGAGCTGGAGAGGATCCCACCTTGATGAAGAGTAGGTGCATGAACAAGTCCGGGGTGGAAGGACTGAGTGATGGGAAGGTGCGTGCTGGAGGAGGGGTAACCTAGATGCCTGGTCCACAGGTGCTCACCTGGGCATGCAGGGAAGCCACAGACATTAGAGCTGAGCATCTGGAAGAGACTCTTGGTGCTCACTGCCTGGCTGCACCTGCAGTGGGGTCTGCTGGGGAAAGCTGCTAGGGGCCACAGGGAGCAGAATTTGGGTTCAAAATGAAGGTCAATGATATATAAGCCCAGCAGAGAATTATGTTCTTCTGTCCACCTCAGAGAACTAAGAAACACCTGAGCTTCAGGACCAGAAACACTGTGCGTAGACTCCAGCCCCATCCCTTTCTAGTTAAGCTTCCCTTTCCTCACCTCTGAGTCAGGATGATGTCACCTACTAAGTTCACATGGTATTTTCACATCAGTTATCTCTCAGAAATTCTGCAAAGCTATTGTAATGCTAGCTTTATTGATGAAGAAATTAAGCCCAAGAGGACCCACCCACCCCTGGAAGATGATGGGGGAGTGTCCCAGCTGAGCTGATCTTCCCGTGGCTCCTGGTCCACACCTTTTCCATCATCCCGTGATCATGCTACCTGTTGTCGAGTCTGTAGTTGGGCAAAGGAGAACACAGGAGCTGAAAAATATTGCATCTTAAAATGGCCAATATTCAAATTTATAGAGAAAGAAAGTAGACTGCTTGTTGCCTGGGGCTGGGGTGGGGATGGAGATTAACAGTAAGTTGGCACAAGAACTTTGTGCCAAGTTGGGGATGAAACTTTGTGCCATTGGGGGATGAAAATGTTGTAAAACTGATTAATGGTAACAGTTGCACAAGTCTGTAAATTTCCTAAAAAGCACTGAATTGTACCCTTGAAATGGGTGAGTTTCATGATACATAAAATATACCTCAAACAAGCAGTTAAAAAAAAAAGCCAAGATTATAAAATATGTATTTTCTTAGAAAGAGCTGTTTTACTGATATTTGGAAGCAATTAGTATTAGTTTATTTCCTTTAAAATGTGTTCCTTGTCATTACTGATTTGAGAAAATAGAAATATCCACTTGGATATATAGTAACCATTAACAATGAGGTTAATATCTGCCTCACTGTTCTCACTGTGAGAACAGGCTGGCAACTATGAGATTGGTCAGTATTAGACGTGATACAGATGGAGAGGGAACTGTGCTGTTGGAGAAGACTCCTGAGAGTCCCTTGGGCTGCAAGGAGATCAAACCAGACAATCCTAAAGGAAATCAACTCTGAATATTCACTGGAAGGACTGATGCTAAAGCAGAAGCTCCAATAATTTGGCCACCTGATGCAAAGAGTTGACTCACTGGAAAAAAACCCTGATGCTGGGAAAGACTGAGGGCAGGAGGGAAAGGGGACGACAAAGGATGAGATAGTTGGATGACATCACTGACTCAATGGACATGAGTTTGAGCAAGCTCCATGAGATGGTGAAGGACAGGGACGCCTGGTATGCTGCAGTCCAGGGGGTCACAAAGAATCAGACATGACTTAGCGACTGAACAACAACACATAAACAGCTGGCATGGAGTGGGGGCAGGGGTGGCAAATGGTGGTGGTGGTGGTTTAGTCACCAAGTCACATCTGACACTCGTGACCCTAGACCGTAGCCCACCAGGCTCCTCTGTCCACTGTATTTCCCAGGCAAGAAGACTGCAGCCATTTTCTTCTTCAAGGGATCTTCCTGACCCAGGGATCAAACCTGGGTCTCCTGCATTGCAGGCAATCTCTTGCATTGCAACCAGATTCTTTACCACTGATGGGCTTCCCTGGTGGCTCAGATGGGAAAGAGTCTGCCGGCAGTGCGGGAGACCCAGGTTCGATCCCTGGGTTAGGAAGATCTCCTGGAGAAGGAAATGGCAACCCATTCCAGTATTCTTGCCTGGAAAATATCATGGACGGGGGAGCCTGGCAGGCTACAGTCCATGGGGTCGCAAAGAGTCAAACATGACTGAGCGACTTCGCTTCACTTCTTTACCACTGAGTCACCAGGAAAGCAAATGGTGAGCGTTTACAAATGGCAGGGTTAGAGCCTGGAAGACCCTGATACCCAACCATCACAGGGTGAGTCACTGGCGCCATGCAAGGCTGTTGTGACAATTAGCAATAACACGGGAAAGCATCTCCTCCCCTACTGGTACTCAATAAATCAGGGCAGTAAGCATCTTATTTGTACCCAGGCCCACCAAGCCCCAGGACCTCAGCTGTGCAGCAGAAACCCTCCTCCTCAGGAGACCCCACCCAGCCCCCCTGCCCCCAGTCCAGCTAGGCTCATCCTGGCCTTTTAGAGGCTCCACTCCTGCCCACCGCGCTGTCAGGTCCATGGGAGAGTGTACCTGAGTCACGAAGGACCAGGAGGGGGAAATTCCAGCAAGGCTGTGTTTTAAGAAAGAACAGCGCCTGCAGGGCTGCCAGTGTGCAGTGTACAGTCAGTGTTTCGTGGCGGCTGACTCTGCGCCCCCCTGGATTAGAGCTCCAAAGCCGAAAATGCAGCTCTTAGTTGCTCTTTTATAAAGGAAGCGATTCCTGAGGTTGGGGGGCGTGTACATTTTTCAGAGTGCTGGGGCTGCACGTTGGTGCTGATTGGCGCCTGGTAGGAAGCACCAGGTTCCCTGTTGGCAGCTGGATGGGACTTATCACAAGCTTTGCAAAACCTCACATTGTGTCCAGAACCAACTGTGACTGTAAGAAAGAGAAAAGGAACCTCAGGGGTGTTTGTGGCCCTTTGTACCACCTGTTTTAACTGGGTCCCCCTGGAAGCAGGGGAACAGGGATTCAAATGCAACTACTTTCTTTGGGAGATGATCTCAGAAAGTATTGGCAGAGACGTGGGGAGTGGGCAGAGAAGCAAAGAGAGACCAAGCAGGGTGCAATAATGAGCAGCTTACCCCAGAGCAACCAGGGCTCTCAGGAAGCACTCTAAGAGGCTGTGTAGAAGAGATTCTCAAACTTAAGCATTACCAGAATCACCTAGAAGGCCTATGAGAACAGTCAGCTGGGCCCACCTTCAGGGTTTCTGATTCAGTACGTCTGAAGTGGGTGGGGCTGAGAGTTTACATTTCTATCAAGTTCCCAGGTGATGCTGAGGCTGCTAGCTCTGGGAGCACTTTCTGAGAATAAGAGTGAAGAAGTGGTTGGTCCAAAGGGTAAAGAGATGAGGTATGTATACAGCAATCCCCATCTCTCATTGGCCGAAGGCTGCCCTGGGGTGGTTAACGCCCTATGTACTGGTCTTGCATGGCCCTGCAGCCAAAGAAAGTCCTTAGGTTGAGAGTAACAAGCGCCTGCTGTAAGAAGCCATAGGGCTAATGGACCAGAGTGCTGGGGCTCCCAGAGGCGGGCCACACCACCTTCAGGAAGAGCGCATCTCTCCATAAAACGCCACCCCCTGAGTTAACGGAAAGAGCACTAAAACACAAAAGCGGCACCAAAAAGGGTAAGTGCCCCAGTCGCTCTTCCACTCACAGCTGCATGACTTCACACAAATCTCTCACCCTCTCTGGGCCCCCAGCTAGGAGATTTCCAAGGCCCCAACTGTCTCAAGATTCCCTGATTCTGTGACATCTAGATCCAAGATACCATGCTCAACCCCCACCTATGCAAAGGTCCAGCTGAGCAGAGCTCCAAGAAAGCACAGATGCTTATACCTGGTGTCCTGCCCAGTCCTTCCCCCAGGATGTGACCAGGTAAATGCCACCCCGAGAGTGCCAGGCAGTGCCCTCAAAACCCTCAGGCTCCCTAGAGTGGGCAACAGTTGGCAGGGGGTGCTCAGGCCCTATTCCCCAGGTGCCAGGCTCAGCTCCTCCCCTTCACAGTTTTGACAGGTGTCAGTTCAGTTCAGTCTCTCAGTCATGTCTGACTCTTTGCGATCACATGAATCGCAGCATGCCAGGCCTCCCTGTCCACCACCAACTGCCAGAGTCTACCCAAACCCATGTCCATTGAGTCAGTGATGCCATCCAACCATCTCATCCTCTGTCATCCCCTTCTCCTCCTGCCCTCAATCTTTCCCAACATCAGGGTCTTTTCAAATGAGTCAGCTTTTCGCATCAGGTGGCCAAAGTATTGGAGTTTCAGCTTCAACATCAGTCCCTCCAATGAACACCCAAGACTGATCTCTTTTAGGATGGCCTGGTTGGATCTCCTTGCAGTCCAAGGGCCTCTCAACAGTCTTCTCTTGAGAAGACAGGTGTGTCAAGTATCAGTGAAGCACTCAGTCTCAATCAAAGAGGACATAAGACTATGCATTTTCTTTTAAGGGGTCATGTAGTTAAAATAAAAAGCTGCTTAAATCTTTCCATTTGGGGTAAAATGATGTATTACAGGAGACTCGATTGTTCTGGGGCTTTCCAGGTGGTGCTAGTGGTAAAGAACCTGCCTGCCAATGCAGGAGACATAAGAGACTCAGGTTCAATCCCTGAGTGGGAAAGATCCCCTGGAGAAGGCTACCCACTCCAGTATTCTTGCCTGGAGAATCCCATGGACAGAGGAGCCTGGCAGGCTACAGTCCATGGAGTCATATAGATTTCAGACACAACTGAAGCAACTTAGCATGTCTGTAAGACTGTTCCGCCACCACCTCCTGCCCTTTCCCTAGGCAGCCTGACAATGACCACTGCGTGTTGGCTGAGCTTTCTGGGCCCCTGTGTGTAAAGGCAAGCCCGGGGGTCTCCAGGGCACTAGAAAGGGCAGTGTGGCCTTCCCAGTGTCAGGGAAGCTCACAGCTCCTGCAGCCGGAGTAAAGAAACATGTGGGACTTCACACAGAGTGATAGAGTGGGCATCTAAGAGTTTTAACTTTCAAACAGACAGATGCCCTTTTGTCGGAAAAAGTTGCCCAATTTTTGTGGAAATCCCACACTTCCCCAGTCTTAATCCCAGTGGTTTGGGATGACAAAAGCCACCTGGTCCCAGATGAGACTCACCAGCCTATTTCATAATATTGATCAAGTGAGGATCAGTCCGGTGATAGCTAGTGAGGACGCCAGTCCACTAAGGGAGTTTCTGCTCTAAGAGTCAGAATATCCCAGGACCAAGACTCTGGGTTTGCTTACGATTTCCTGAGTTAGATGGAAAGAGCACCAAAATATAGGGCCCCCTCCCAGGTGTTCTTGCTCACACAGCTCTGTGACTCCAAACAAATCTCTCACCCTCTCTGGGCCCCCAGCTGGGAGATTTCCAAGGCCCCACCTCCCTTGAAAATTCCCTAATTCCTTCTCCCCAAAGGTCCTGCAGTCTGACAAGTAGATCTGAGTTACCACGCTCAGCGACAGCTTGGGAAACGTGACGGTTTATAAAGCATGTTATAAGTCCAGGGGTGGTAGTCTTGGCAGAAGCGCGAGTGCAGGGAAGGCAAATCTGTATCTAGAGTAAGAGTCAAGACCAGTGTGGACAAAACGCAGCTCCTTCCGTGACGGAAGCAGCCCAGTGCAGTCAAACATCCTTTCACACAGGGCTCTAGCCCAGTGACCTTGGGGTTGGGAGGAGTGTCCATCAGCCGGGGTCAGTAAGCAGGTTCAGCCAATGCAGAAGTCCACGCATGCATGCTCAGCCATGTCTGACTCTCTGCGACCCCATGGACTGCAGCCTGCCAGGCTCCTCTGTCCATGGGATTCTCTAGGCAAGAATACTGGAGAGGGTTGCCATGCCCTCCTCCAGGGGATCTTCCTGACCCAGGCCTCAAACCCAGGTCTCCTGCATTGCAGGTGGATTCTTTACTGCTGAGTCACCTGGGAAGCCAGTGCAAACCAGGGCTCTCCTGATCTCTGAGCGTCACTCCCCCAGAGACCCAGCAAGTGTTCAGTTAATCTGATCCAAGGAGATAGATGGATTTGATAATGCAAGCCAACAGTCACCCAGATCTGGGTTTGGAACCCCTCCAAGGGCAATAACTGCCTCTGATTTTTAGAGACATTTCTGGAGAAGCCCAAGGATAAGGAGGGGAATGAGGAGAATCCTGGGCTGCGAACACCACTGCTTCCTCAGAAGAAAAGTCAAAAGATACTCCCTCCATCTACTCTACTTTCCACTCAGTTATTCCAACTGCTTTGGAGATCTTTAGCAGGAAATCAAATGCCTAAGCACTTATGTGTGTCACACCTACTTGCTACAATGGACTCGAAAGAACGTTCAAGAAAAGCACACACATGGTAGTTAGGGAAAACTGCAGTGAAGATGAGAAGGAGACGGCGAACTATGCAGGGAAAAAGGAAAATTGCTGTTTCACTTCCCAAGAAAGAGTTCATCTCACACAAGTGAGCTCTCAGCGTCCTGGGATGGAGGAGCGGGCCCGTTCCGTGCAGCTGTGAAGGAAAAGGCAGCAGCCTTTCTCCAGGCAGATGTAGGACAGTGTCCCCTTCGTGTGAACAGAGGCCCTCGAGTTGTCTTGGTACAGGTATCGGGGCTTCCCTGACCTGGTGACCTTGGGGGGCGAGGGGGATGAGGTCAGATCAGGGATTGAGGGAACCCTCCCAAAGCACCACAGTATATGGTTTATGCGCCCTCAGGCAGCTACCAAATTAAGCAGCCAGAGTGGCCTGTCCTCCAAGCCTGGCCAGATGTCCTGTCTCAACCCTACGCCTGGGTTTCCTTGCCTTCCAAATGGAGGAGTTTTAGCTCTAAAGTCCCTTCCAAAGAGTCCGAGCTCAGAGCAGGAGTGGTCTGTTGGGGGATGTCTTAGGTGAGTCTCCCTGGAAGCAGAGCCTGAGGCAGTGATTCCGTGCAGAGAAGAGAGGGAAGCAGGACAAGGATGGGGAGGAGCTGAAGTATCTGGTCTCTCTTGAGTTTATCCTGAGCCCGGTGGGGTGAGGAGGCCGGAAGTGTGCTCTGAAGCAGAAGTTCTACTCCAGAGTCACCCCCTAAAGCAATTAAGGGCTTTACCCCTTGTCAGTCAGTCTTCATGGACTGCCGTGGATGGGGTGTTCATACCTTGGCAAGGTGGGCTCTGAAGGCAATTCTCCAGAGAAGGGGGGCGTCTGTGAGCCATAGCAGCCCTTATAGCAACTAGGGGAGGGGTGAACCACAGCCACCACTGCCCGGGACATGCAAATGTTCCTTCTCAGACCTCTACAGAGAAGAGACTTGCTGGGCATGAAAAGACATCCAGCGTTCTGTAAAGTGCCCCCCTTTCATTCAACTCGTGTGACTGAGCCACCTGCCAGGCACCATTCCAGGTGATGGAATTATGAGGCCTGGCTTCCCAAAAATTATAACAAAGATTCTGTTTACCATAAACAAAGATTCCCCTCTCAAGAAGTGCTGGACCCCTGCTCCAGGGAAAACCAGGGGAGAGTGGGTCACCAGCTGCCACCAGCACCTGCTGGGCAGGGAGGATGGGAGGCACATGTCAGGTTCTGAAACACCTGTGGCGCATTCAAGCCGAGACATGGGAGCTGCGCTGGTCCCATCTGGAAGTGAGCCTGGCTCCACTCTCCGGCAGTTTCTGGCCAGGAAGCTGGCTGTGTGGCGAACTGTAGCCTCCATATGTTTGAGCAAATTCCACTTGGCAGGTGGACAGGGAGCATTTGCTGGGCAGTCCTTTGCCTTCACAGCCTGATGCGCTACTCTCTCACCTTTTAACTTGTGTCTGTGCTCAGCTCTGCAGCCCACCCTCCATGGGATCCCCTCCCGAGGGCCTGGGCACTCACCCTTGGCCAGCCCAGGATCCGCTCTCACGCCCCCAGAGATCCACAGTGGGGGCCGGGGGGATGCGCGGTGAGGAATCTGAACCAGATCTGGGCTTGGCTGGGTGGTCCATGGCAGGCAGGCAATGAGGGAGGGGCCACACAGAAGCCAAAGGGAGCTACAGTAGGTTGTTTAATATCCCTTCTTCAAGCTCAAAGTCCTTCCTGTTCATAGAATTACTAGAGGGATGTTTGAGGTGTGGGAGAAAGGAGCCTAAAGCCAGCATCGTGCTAGTGAGAGGGAGCAGGCTTGGGGATGCTGCAGAGAGGTCCCTCACAGAGCACGCATTAACACACTGGGAAAGCCGGCAGTGTCTGGGGCCTCACGCACGGCCACAGCACCAACTGCAGGCTCAATCTGTTGATGACTCCAAGCCAAAGCGTCGATCACAGGCAACCACTGTGGGGCTCACATTACCGTCTCTCCTTCTGTCTCTATCTCCTTCTGAATCTATCTATATATACACACATATATATGAGATGGTTGGATGGCGCCACTGACTCGATGGACTTGAGTTTGAGCCCTGTATCAGTTTGTCTCACTCTGGGAGACAGTGAAGGACAGGGAAGCCTGGCGTGCTGCAGTCCATAGAGTTGCAAAGAGATGGACACAACTGAGCAACTAACACTTTCATATATATATATATACACACACACACGCAGACACACATACCACACACACGTTTCTCTAAAATATGGACCAGACCACTTTCTATCTTTCAGAGAAAAGCCCAACAGCAAGCCATTTGGTGGCCACTAGTCTGTAATTCACATGATCGTAACTGAGGGCTGTGTCATTCCAGAGAAAAATAAAAGATGTGACAGGAACAAAAGAGAGTACTGACCACAACGCGAAGATTCATTGAGCACTTCATGCGTGCCAAGCTCCGTGCGAGCCCTTTCCCTGCGTGATTGCTATTCCCCACAACAAGTCCTGGTGTGAGAATCGTTAGCGCTCACCATCCGCAGATGAGGAAGCTGCAGTAGAGAAGAGAACCTACTAGTCCAGGCGCACAGAGCCAGTGGGGGGCTGCTCCCTGGCCCAGCTCCCCACCACCTGACTGCAGACCCACACAGACTCCAGCACAGCTTGACTGCGTGCAAAAAGTTCACGAAAGCAGTGTCCAAAATCAACATCTACAAATGAAGTCCAGTAATAAATAGAAGGACTGGCAAAGAGAAGGGACATGATGGGGAGGGAGGAGAGGGAAAGTCACCACACAGAAAAACGAAGCCAGGGTGAGGGATTGCACCAGGGCCAGACAACTGAGCCTGAGGCATCCTGGCAAGTAAGGCCAAGGACGCAAGCGGGTGGCAAGGTCTCACCTGGGACAGCTCGAGCCACTTTGTCAGAAAAGAGACCTTCCCAGCCCTAAATCCTGAAACGGATTTGTCCCAGAGTTTTTGTTTTTTTAAAGAACAAAATTCAGGGACTTCCCTGGCGGTCCAGTGGCTGAGACTCTGTGCTACCACTGCAGGAGGCCCAGGTTCAATGCCTGGTCAGGAAACTAGGTCCAGTATGCCACAAGGAAGACCTGGTGCAGCCAAATAAGTATCTTGTAAAAAGACAGAGAGACTTTCCTGGTGGTTTAGTAGTTAGGAATTTGCCTTCCAATGCAGGGCATGTGGGGTGGGGTGGGCGCTGCTTCCATCCCTGGTTCTAGTCAAGGGAACTAAGATCCCACATTGGCCTCGTGGCCAAAAAAACAAAACATAAAATAGAAACAACCCTGTAACAAATTTAGTAGAGACTTTTACAAAGTGGTCCACATCTCTCCCTCCAAAAAAAAAAAAAAAAAAGGACAAAATTCACAGACTGTTATTTCTGGGAAGGATAAGGATGTTTGACATTTGGTTGGTACTCACTGAGAAACACTTCTCTGAAAGGAACCCCTTCTATCCTGTTGGTGAGACTGTAAACTGACGCAGCCACTATAGAGAACAGTAAAGAAGTTCCTTTAAAAATTGAAACTAGAGTTGCCGTATGATCAAGCAATCCCACTCTTAGGCATATAGTCAATCAAAACTCTAACTTGAAAAGATGTATGTACTCTATGGGGTTTCCCTTGTGGCTCAGTTGGTAAAGAATCTGCCTGCAGTGTGGGAGACCTCGGTTCAATCCCTGGGTTGGGAAGATCCCCTGGAGAAAGGAAAGGCTACCCACTCCAGTGTTTTGGCCTGGAGAATCCCATGGACTGTATAGGCCATCGGGTCGCAAAGAGTCAGACACGACTGAACGACTTTCATTTTCACTATGTACGTGATGCAGGTCAGGAAGCAACAGTTAGGACTGGACATGGAACAACAGACTGGTTCCAAATAGGAAAAGGAGTGCGTCAAAAGACATGGAAGCAACCTAAATGTCCACTGACAGATGAATGGATACAGACGATGTGGCATACATACAATGGAATATTACTCAGCCATAAAAAAGAATGAATCGAGACTATCATACTAAGTGAAGTAAGTCAGAAAGAGAAAGCCAGACACTGTATGGTATCACTTATATGTGGAGTCTAAATATGACAGAGATGAACTTAGCTATGAAACAGAAACAGGCTCACAGACACAGAGAACTGACCTGCGGCTGCCGGGGCCGGGGGAGGGAGGTAGAGGGATGGACTGGGGGTTTGGGGTCAGCAGATGTAAACAATTATACACAGGGTGGATGAACAACGAGGTCCTACTGCGTAGCACAGGGAATTATATTCAGTATCCTGTGATAAACCATGATGAAAAAGAATATGAAAAAGAACATATATCTGTATAACTGAGTCACTTTGCTACACCGCAGAAACTAACACAAAGTTGAAAATTAACTATACTTCAATTTAAATAAAAGAAAACCTCCTCCGCCTCTGGTGCGTCTGTGAGGGGCTGGGCAGTGGGAAGCGGCCACTGACCAAGGCTGGACTCCTGAGTTCTGAAAAACAGAACATCCATGCCCACGTGTGTCCCCCGCCTGACGCTCTCCCATCGCCCCTCATCTCTCCCTGCTCTGCACCCCACCAACGCCCTGCAGTGCTGAGAGGGCCTGGCACTTCAGTCCTGCAACTGATGGCTCTGCACTTCAAGCTGTTCCTCACTGAGGTGATAATTAACTGGACTCGGTTATGTGTTCACCCTTATTGCCCCCACTTCTCATTCCCCCTCCTGGAAACTCCTTCCAAAAGGGACTCTGTGCAGCGTGTGGGCGCGATGGCTCAGGCTCTCTCTTATTCAGATGAAGGATGGACGCACAGGTGGATATGGACATCCTTTCATTAGAACTCACGAGTTCAGCCTCGGCCCACGGCCACTCCCACTCCCAACCCCTCACAAGGCACCCGAGGCAGAGCGGGCTTTCTCAGCCGCTACCCACCGTAACTCCTCCTCAACAATGACCACCTCTGAGGATGCCTTATTTTCCTATTCACATTTAAATGATAACTTTGAAGGACACAAAATTTCAGGTAGGAAGATTCCTTGCATGCTCTGCAGGCATCACACCATCATCTCCCAACCTCCCACGAGGCAGTGGAGAAGCTGGACTCTCTTGTAGGGGGTCTGCCTTCTGTCTCTGGATGCTCTCCTCGGGCTCTGATGTATTTATTAGATGGTTGGACGGCATTACTGACTCCAGTGGACATGACTTAGAAAACTCTGGGAGACAGTGAAGGACAGCGCAGGCTGGCGTGCTGTAGTCCGTGGGGCTACAAAGAGACACTGCTTTACGACTGAACAACGATAGCATGTGTGTGTGTGTGTGCATGTGTGTGTACCTATCCTGTTTGGTATTCCAGGCATAGTGTGTGTGTGCATGTGCGTGTGCATGTGTGTGTCTGTGTCTGTGTGTCTGTGTCTGTGTCTGTGTGTGTGAACCTATCCTGTTTGGTATTCCAGGCATCCATCAAATCAGAGGGTTTAATCACCTCATAAAATCTTCAGTCATTAGTTCTTCAAACATTTATTTTCTCTCCTCCATTTACTCACTCCCCTCTTTGTGACCTTTATGGATAAAAAAACAGCAGCCTTTCTAATGCTAGCCTCCACGTCGCTCTCTGTCATTCTTTCCACCTCTTTACCTCTCTGATACCTCCTGGAAGGAGGAGGACCCGAACATCCCTCTCCACAAGCACTCTCAAGCTGACTCCTCTGAGTTCTTCAACCCACACACTGGGTGCTCTGTTTTAATTCTACTTTTCATACCTATTATCTCTAATTAGTTTTCTTCATAAACATTTATTCCTGCTTCCTGATCTCCCCGAGGATATTTATTCTGCTTATTTAAACTTCTTGATCTATTTGTTCTGGCGGTTCTGCTCCTCCCACACAGGTTGCTCCATTTATTGGGCTTCTTAAGAGCACATGCACTCCTTGGATGTCTTGGAATTTTTCTCCCTGAGAGGTCTCACCCCGCTCCTACCCTCGCCAGTCTCCTCAGCATTCAGCTGACAGCCAGACCCGTCCACTTGCCCGGGGATGGCAAGCTCCTCCTAGGGCAGAGGCCCTGGGGAGCTCTCTGGGCTCACCCCGAGGCAAGCCTGCCCCTCAGGGTGGGACAGGGGAGGGAGGCTGCCAGCCCACCTGCACGAGTTGCCTCCTCTGTCCCGACTGCACTGGGGGACTTCTCTCCGGCCATGCTGCGTCCTGCCCCGTGGAAGACCAACCCAGAAGGCAATCGCCCACCCAAGGCAACGTGGGAGAGAAGACGCACGTGTGGAAGCCCCCAGCCCCGTCACTGCGCCCCGCGGGGGGACCCCACCACCTTCCCTGTTCCAGGGTTCTCTCCCAGCTTCCGTGTTGGTTCTGGAGACCCAGCCACCATTCTTGTTTCAGAGGCATTTCGACGTTTGAAAACGAGCATGCAGCAGCCCATGCTGGGGGCCGCCTTGCTCAGAAACCTGCCTACCGGGCCTTTCTTGGGGAGCACAGCTTCCAAGTGCTCCCTGCTGCCTGACCCAGGGCGCTTCAGAGCAAGAGACGAACGTTACCAGGAGGCCAGCCAGGATGTCTTCAGGGCTCCTGGCATCTGTGAGTGAAGCTGGGCCACCAGAGGCTGGTCTTGCCCTCACCTCCCATTTGCCTCCACAGAATGCTCTGAGAAGCTACTGTCCACCCAGGAGTGCAGGGCCCCTCTGGAATCTTGCACCCGAGGCATTTCTTGGAGTCGAGTACTAAAACCTTTACTTCTCCTGAGGAACAGATAGGTGTTTTCTCTGCTGATGAGGAATATATTCACTGACTCCTTTCCCCTTCTTGTTTTTTTTTTAAACTTTTAATTTTATATTGAAGTATAGGCGATTAACAATGTTGTGGCAGTTTCAGGCAGGCAGCAAAGGCACTCAGTCCTACATATACATGCATCCATTCTCCCCAAAACTTCCCTCTCATCCAGGCTGCCAGATAACATCGAACAGAGTTCCCTGTGCTATACAGCACATCCTTGCTGCTTATCCATTTTAAATATACAGCAGTGTGCACATGTCCATCCCAAATGCCCTAACTATCCCTTCCCCCCACATCCTTACCCCTGGCAGCTACAACTTTGTTCTCTAAGTCTGTGAGTCTTTTTCTGTTTTGTAAATGAGTTCATTTGTATCATTTATTTTTAGATTCCACATATAAGTGATAGCATATGATACGTGTCTTTGTCTGACTTACTTCACTCACTCTGACCATCTCTAGGCCCATCCATGTTGGTGCAAATGGCATTATCTCATTCTTTTTAATGACTCCTTTCCCTTTTCACTCAGAGCCAAGACTGAGCTGCAATCCCAGCACATACCTAGAGAGACTCATAGCCTGCATATCCTGATTTACTATTAGGAATTATTTACCTTTTTACCTGCCTATTTATTTAGGTCCTGATTAGCTGATTGTTAAAAAAAAAAAAAAAAAGCAAACCTCTTTTGGAGATCCATAAAATAAGAAAGGAAAAGAAGAATAAACAAAGGAATTCACTGTTTGTACTTCTCTGGACCTGCATTTTAATTTTAAGCTATATTTTACCATTTTATTTTATCTGCTTCTGTTGTATGTCAACTCAGTTCCACTGTGGAATGAGGTGAGGTGAAGTCGCTCAGTCGTGTCCGACTCTTTGCAATCCATCCATGGGATTCTCCAGGCAAGAATACTGGAGAATCCCATGGATGGATCACAAAGAATGAGGTTGGCTATATAGAAATGTACAAAAAATAAAACACATAATAAAGTCTGTGAACTGTGACTTTGTGAGTAATTCTATAAAACACCAAAACATATACTTATGGCTGATTCATACTGTATGGCAGAAACCAACACAACATTGTAAAGCAATTATCCTCCAATTAAAAAAAATTAAACCTATTCATTTTGAACTATCTATTCATAGTTCAAAAAAACACCAAGACATTCTACACATGAACATTCATTACATTCAGCCTTAATGAAAGTCAAGGTCCATCAATCAATGGAAGCATCCTGATTTGCTGATCAAGAAGCTGATCATGTATGGATGTGAGAGTTGGACCATACAGAAGGCTTAGCACCAAATAATTGATGCTTTTGAACTGTGGTGCTGGAGAAGACTCTTGAGAGTCCCTTGGACTGCAAGGGGATCAAACCAGTCAGTCCTAAAGGAAATCAACCTTGAATATTCATTGGAAGCACTGATGATGAAGCTGAAGCTCTAATACTTTGGCCACCTGATGCAAAGAGCTGACTCACTGGAACAGATCCTAATGCTGGGAAAGACTGAGGGCAAAAGGAGAAGGGGGCGACAGAGGATGAGATGGTTAGGTAGCATCACCGACTCAATGAACATGAGTTTGAGCAAACTCAGGAAGACAGTGAAGGACAGGGAAGCCTGGTGTGCTACAGTTCATGGGGTTGCAAGGAGTTAGTCATGACTGAGCAACTGAACAAGAAGCTTTCGTTAGGATAATGACAGCACCCACTATAACCTGGGCTGGTGCCTGAGCATGTTCATTTCACAGCAGGGAAGGTGCCCCTACCCAATCTACTTTCCTATTCAGTGAGGATGCTACCAAGCCTTCATGAATGAGGGACATACACACTTGTAAGCAGATGAATTTACACTGAGCTCTTCATGCTGTTGGGAGCAATGGCTTCCCAGACTGCAAGTGCAGGTGAGGATGGTAACTGGCCCTGGAAGGGGCCCATGAGCACATGGGCACTGATGGGGAAGCACTCTCAAAGCTTCAGGAGAATTCCAAGCACCAGGTAGGGCTCTGCGATTTTCCAGGCCATGGGTGGACATGTTAAGAAGCCTGGCTGATTCACAACTGGCACCTGAAAGTTCACTTTCTCCTGCAGATAGGCATGGAAAATACTGAGGGGCCGCCTGAAAGCATGCTATATTCTCGCCTCTTATCAAGGCTCTGTGGCAATGCAAATAGGTGAAAGGCTGTGCGGAAATGGGTAAGAAACAAATGCCCTTGGGCGCTAGAAAAATCACTGTTCAGGGAGTTTAACAGGACCAGGCAGCTGCTGCACATTTACTGTGCAGACTCTCCAGGAACTTTTTCAAATGATGAGTCTTCCTCCGCAAGGTGTAGGTTTGTGAAGGCACCAGGGAGCACTCACGGATGCTTGGGCAGGAGTCTGTGTTGGGCAGGGATGCGGGGTCTGTGTTCAGGAGTGCAGGCCCAGATCGGTTGCCGTTCAGCACCCTTCGTCTGATCCTTCCCTTTCTCTGTGCCTTTCTTCCTCCCATCAGTGAAATACGAATTGTAACCCTTGCATAGAAGGCTTTAGGATGTGGGGAGAAATGGTGAAGTATTCTACACTTCTCAAAAAGGATCCATAAATATAAACCATCCTACTGCTTTGAATGAGTAATGGTGGTGATGTTATTTAGCCGCTCAGTCATGTCTAACTCTTTTGTGACCCCATGGACTGTAGCCCACCAGGCTCCTCTGTCCATGGGATTTCCCAGGCAAGAATACTGGAGTGGGTTGCCATTTCCTTCTCCAGGGAATCTTCCTGACTCAGGGACCAAACCTGTGTCTCCTGCATCATAGGCAGATTCTTTACTGCTGAATCACCAGGGAAGCCCCAAATGAGTGATAGGATGGTATAAATACAACTCCATGGAAACAGGACAAGCACATCAAATGCTGAACTAACTTAGTACCCACGGAGAGCTCCTGCTGTGGGAATTACTTCATGAACGGATGAATCCTTTCAAAATACAATCATTCCCTCTTATATTGGCTCTGTTATACTGGCTTATAATTTGGCACTCTGCTTATCCTTGAAGAGAGGCGGATGGGTTGCACATTGGATGACGACTTGAATTTGCAGAGTATTGCAGGAACACAGCGTGCTGTAGGTCCATGTGCTTTGGTGGTTAAATGCTCAGAATCTGACATCAAATAGATCCAGGCTCACACTTCAGTTCTATCTTGCTCTAGATGAGCTTCAGTTCTCGTGGGTGTAAAATGCAAACAATATCTATCACATAGGGCTGTTATGAGGATTATAACACGAGAAAAGCTCTTCAGAGAGTGTCCAGCCCACAGTAAATGCCCTGCAAATGACAACAGGAGGTATCATCGGCAGATTGTGAAGGGACCACTATCACTCTCTGTTTCTGTCTCTCTTATGTACATACACACACACACACACACGTGCGTGCGCTCGTGCACACACACACACACACATCAAGCAAGAAAACTGATGCCTAAAGGGATTCCAGGAACCTGAATCACATAACGTCTGCTGGGGATTTCAAGCTAGGGCTTCCTCCTCTCTTTTGTCATGCTCTATCCTCTAAGTCTCAGTGGAGATACTCAGAAAGAGGGCAACAACCCCAAGTAAACATCCTGTGTCCGGAAAAAGCTTTAACCCACCTGAAGTCTTTTCCCACTGCTCATGAATGATGCTGACCTAGCTTTGAAAACTGAACCCATCTGACCTGAGCAGGACTGGGGCCTTGCAGAAGACCCTTAAGAAGGACTGTGTTGATCCCTCAGTACCTATGTCTGACTGTTTGCAAAATATTTCAATATTAACCTGTGTAAAAAGAGGTTTCCAGAGTCCACAGAGGAATGACTTGCCCTTAATAAAGTCATAAAGTCCAACTCAACAGGTAAAGTTGTCTCACCATCTTTACAACCCCTTAGATCCTCTGTTCTTGACTCAAACCCACACTCCTACTCTCTTGCTCATTCCCACTTCCCATCCAAGAAAACCTATCTGTTCAGCTACAGCCCTTTGGAGAAGCTAGGATCCAGGGGTGCTTTGGTGCCGCTATTTCCAGCTCTGTTTGACAACAGGCCAGGTGGTCTCATCGCCAGCTACAGATGAGCCCTCACCAAGGTGGGGCATATGAGAAACTCAGACCACAGCTGGCAGCATCAGGAATTAGTCTTGTTCCCCAAGATCTATAAACCCCAACCCTCCTCTAACCAAAGCCTTGACTGCCAGGCCCTAGCTAGTTTCTGCCTTTGTTTCCTGAGAATACTTCCATCACAAGGTTAGGACTGAGTTCAGTTCTGAGCAGCCTTTCCACCTAGGGCCCTTCCTCTTCCCCACCAGGCACATAGAGGGCCCTGGCTCTTGTCAATTCCCTTTCCTCAACACTAGACCTTGATTTCAGACTCTGGCTGGCTCTACTCAAAGTGGATGTCTTGCTTCGGCTTCTGCTGAAAGCTGACCCTGGCAGGAATACCTGGGGGAAGATTGTTTGTTCAGGGAATATCTAAAGAAACACAGTGAGAGAGTAAGAAAAGGTGGCAATAAGAGAAGGGATTAACTTCCAGATAAACTTCCATTAGAACAAGTTCTGCTGCTTAAAAACAGGTTTAATTGGACCTTACCTGGTGGTCCAATGGTTAGGAATCCACCTTCCAATGCAGGGGATGCCGGTTTGATCCCTGGGCGGGGAACTAAGATCCCACACGCCATGGGCAATGAAGCCCTCGCGCCACAACTGCTAAGCCCACACTCTCTAGAGCCTGCATGTCACAATGAAAGATGCTGCACACCCCAACTAAGATCCCACACAGCCAAAAATAAAGGAAATAAACAAGGAAATAAAATAAAAGAGATTTAATAACCTGGACTGGAGGATCTCTTGAGAGATTTTTAAAATTTGCTTTTGTTTACCTCCCAGCTCTGAAAGTCTACAGCTCTTCAACACAGAGCTGCAGAGCACAAGGTTTAGGAGACCGGGTGCTAAATTATCCCATTAGGATTGGAAATAGTTCCTAAATCACACCCCAAGAGTGCCTGAAGCAAAGGCCCAAACATAGCTGGCACCAGCGATTTTCAGCTCAGAAAAATCTAGTCACAAAAATATAAGACTTAGTGAATCCTACCCATCAGAGATGACACACAGCGAAGGAGGCATTCAGCTCTCCCCCACCCGCTTCTCTGTCCCCCTTTCCTTCTCCTCTGAAGGTTTTGGCTAATGATAGAAATCGGGCCAGTGCTGATTCTCAAGTTGCAAATTTTTCTTCATTGATAATATATAATTTTACTTCATTTCTATTCAGTAATTCTTTGGAATACACTCTAGGATATGCAAAATGAGAAAGGAAGATGAAACTGTGAGATGTTAAAACTATCTTGGAAAAGATATTTCTCACCCTTTCTCGCTCTGGGCATGACTTTGAGGTTGGGTAAATTTCCTTGATTCTTTAAAAAATAAATTATAAAAGAATGTGTGAGGGAGTTCTCTAAACCAAATATTTACCTTAAAATTTAAAATATTCAGTGTGTTCACCTTCTCAAACATGTTTATACCTACGGTACTATTATATCCCGTGACACAGCCATATTTCCTGAGGAAAAAAAGCAGCTTCAGAGACTATGTGGGACATACGTTTTTCATTCTTTGGAAATATTTCACCACTGGCAAATAAAATGATGTTAGAGGAGTTTGTTCATTTTGACTGTGCATAAGAAGATAAACCTGTTCTTTCTTAATTGCCAACAAGAGAAAATACATAAAACTTCTAATGGGATATCTAAACAAATTAAATTCTTGCAACAGCCTGTAAATACTTTGTGTAAGCAACAGCTTGAGAGATCAAAGGAACATTTCATGCAAAGACAGGCACAATAAAGGACAGAAATGGTATGGACCTAACAGAAGCAGAAGATATTAAGAAGAGGTGGCAAGAATACACAGAAAAATATACAGAAAATGTCTTAATGACCTGGATGACTATGATGTGGTCACTCACCTAGAGCTGGACATCCTGGAGTGTGAAGTCAAGTGGGCCTTAGGAAGCATCACTATGAACAAAGCTAGTGGAGGTGACAGAATATCAGCTGAGCTATTTCAAATCCTAAAAGATGATGCTGTGAAAGCGCTGCACTCAATAGGTCAGCAAATTTGGAAAACTCAACAACAGCCACAGGACTGGAAAAGGTCAGTTTTCATTCCAATCCCAAAAAAGGGCAATGCCAAAGAATGTTCTAACTACCGTACAGTTGCGTTCATTTTGCATGCTAGTATATACTCAAAATCCTTCAAGCTAGGCTTCAACAGTATGTGAACCAAGAACTGTCAGATGTACAAACCAGATTTAGAAAAGGCAGACGAACCAGAGATTAAATTGCCAACATTCGTTGGATCATAGAGAAAGCAAGGGAATTCCAGGAAAACATGCACCTCTGCTCCACTGACTATGCAAAAGCCTTTTGACTGTGTGGATCATGACAAACTGTGGGAAATTCTTAAAGAGATAAGAATACCAGACCATCTTACCTGTCTCCCGAGAAACCTACATGTGGGTCAAGAAGCAATAGTTAGAACCTTACATGGAGCAAATGACTGGTTCAAAATTGAGAAAGGAGTAAGGCAAGGTTGTATATACTGCTATCCTGTTTAACTTATATGCAGATTATATCATGCAAAATATCAGGCTGGATGAGTCACAAGCTGGAATCAACACTGCTGGGAGAAATATCAATAACCTCAGCTATGTAGATGATGCCACTCTAACGGCAGAAAGGGAAGAGGAATTAAAAACTCTCTAGATGAGGGTGAAAGAAGAGAGTGAAAAAGCTGTTTTAAAGCCTACCATTCAAAACACTAAGATCATGGCATCCCATCACTTCATGGCAAATAGATGGGGTAACAATGGAAACAGTGGAAGATTTTCTTTTTCTGGCTCCAAAATCACTGGAGATGGTGACTGCAGCCATGAAATTAAAAGACATGTGCTCCTTGGGAAGAAAGCTATGACAAACCTAGGCAGTATATTAAAAAGCAGAGACATCACTTTGCCAACAAAGGTCTGTCTAGTCAAAGCCACGGTTTTTCCAGTAGTCATATGTACATGTGAGAGTTGGACCATAAACAAGGTTGAGCACCAAAGAATTGATGCATTCGAATTGTGGTGCTAGAGAAGACTCCTGAAAGTCCCTCGACACAGTGACAGAGTGAACATCGCTCAGTAGTGTCTAACTTTGCGACCCCATGGACTGTAGCTGCCAGACTCCTTTGTCCATGGAATTCTCCAGGCCAGAATACTGAAATGGGTAGCTGGTCCCTTCTCCAGGGGATCTTCCCAACCCAGGGATTGAACCCAGGTCTCTGGCATTGCAGGCGGATTCTTTACCATCTGAGCCACTAGGGAAGCCCTGGACAGCACGGAGATCAAACCAGTCAATCCTAAAGGAAACTGACCCTGAATATTCATTGGAAGGATTGTTGCTGAAGCTAAAGCTCCAATACTTTGGCAACCTGATGCGAAGAGCTGAATCACTGGGAAAGACGCTGATGCCGGGAAAGATTGAGGGCAAGAGGAGAAAGGGGCAATAGAAGATGAGACGGTTGGATAGCATCACCAGTTCAAGAGACATAAGTCTGTGCAAACTTTGGGAGACAGTGAAGGACATGGAAGCTGGCTGTGCATGGGGTTGCAAAGAGTCGGACAGAACTTAGCGACCTAACAACAAAGCAGCAGCTAAAACTCATGAAGAGTGAGATCTGGGCAATACTAATTCCAGTCATCTATTCAACAATACCAAGGGTCTTCTATGTACCAGCATCGCTGGGGACATGATAGTGAATGAATCGCCAAGATGCCTCCAAATGTTGAAATATTAGTCCCATCTTTTTTGAACTTGGCATATGTATTGGAAAGATGCTTCCATTTTAAAATCCCTGTCTGCTGCTCTGATAAATAATGTTGTCCCAAGTTCCCAGAAGGAGAATTAATCTGGTGAGACAAATCAGTTGTTGTTCCACTCATTGTTATGGTAATAGAGAAATTAGGTTTTTAATTAAGGCTGAGGGAAGATGGAAGAGCAGTCGGCAAACAAACACCCACACAGTTTGATGCAGAAGGGTCATGACGGACACTTCTCCTTTTTTTCTATGGGGTCGAAAATGCTCCTTGTTAGAGCAGAAGGCATTTTATCTATGAGGCCCCAGCTACGTGCATTTTCTGTCTTGTAAATATGTCAGCACCCACTAATTTGGCATGAGGATTTAGTATGAGCCACTTTAGGGAAATACACTTGCAGATATCAGGTTTGAAAATGAGTTAGCTAAACCTTTGAGAAGGTAAGCAACACACTCTAGGTCACGCAAATGTGGGATGGTGAGAGGATTCAAGTTCAGGCAGTTTGATTTCGGGATACTCTGACCTTTTAAGCTGTATTGACTTTTTAAAATTTTACTTTTATCTTCGTTCCCTAACAAAGAATTGAACCCATATCACCTGCATTGGAAGCACGAAGTCTTAACCACTGGACCACCAGAGAAGCCTCTGTATTGACTTTTAATACATAAAGAAGAGGTCTTGAAGTATCTAGTACATTTATCACCCATATTTATTTTTTGTAACCACTATGCTATTTTAAATTACAGAAGGAATGTATGTTAATCGAAAGAAGGAAAGGACGGAGAAGAGCAAGAAATAAGGCAGGAAGTACAAGAAAATACAAAAGAAACATAAACAGATATCTGCTATATTTCTACTATTCATAGACTGGGCACACTCAGTGGGGATGGTATGGCCCCTAAGGGGTCAAAAGTTGGTCCTTGTGGGGAGAAAAACTTACTCTTTACATATATAAAGTACAGATAGTTATACAATGCATAACCAGCTAGACATAGATATACACTATATCTGTGATATTAAAATCTCATTTGAGGGCAAAATTTGGGGGGAAAAGTCTTGGAAGAGGTGTGATAATTTTTTTAAAAGTTAAGCACACTGACATAGATATCAGTTTTAACATATTAGAAGCCATCTGTACATATTTTTCTATCTACACTGTTTTCTTTTTACAAAAATGGGATTATGTGTACATACTATGCCTTTCCATGTCAATAAAAAAATCCTTCATAATGATATATCATTAACAAAGCACTTCAATTATATATTATTTGATCCTTACAATAACTTACGAAGATAGATTTTTATTTTTATGTCCATTTTACAATTGAAAACACTGAAGTTGAAGGAGGTGAATTAACTCTCCTCAAAGTCTCTTAGCCAGTATGAAGAGCAGAGCCAAGATTTGAATCCTATTTCTTAAGAACTTTGGGTTTATCTTGCTATTTTTTTCTAGCCGCTTGAATAGAAAGCTTAGTTCATTTCTTTTTAATCGTTTTTAGCTTTCTGATAAAAGGTATAAATTTTCCTGTAATGTCACTTAGGCTTTATCACAAGGTTTACACCGTTTCTCCATCAGACAGATACAAGAAGATCTTCCCTATCCTTGTAAACATGCTTCCAATGAAATAACTGTCGAGGGAAAAGACTTTGTGAAGCTTGAAAAGCTTTCCTTATCATGCGATCTGGTATCTTCTTAGAGGATGCTGACTATCTGTCCCTAAACAGGGCTTAAATAGGTTTCTGGCATCAGGGGGCTATAATAGGCATGCTCTCTCGAGTGAACTCCTCTACTTTCACCTTATTCTAGACCTCATGCCCCCACACTTGGGGTTCTGTTCACAGAATGACTGCAGTGGGAGCGGAGGAACTATTGGTTTAAATTAACAGCAGGCAACTGGCAGCAAATAGGCCAATAAGAAACACTGGTTGACATTTAACCATGAATTTTTCAGGAGTTTTTTTGTTTTGATTTCTTGAGAAAGAGAAGAGATGGAACTTTCTGTCCAGCTCAAATCCTGCTAGTCATAAAGCGGAAAGAGAGCATGGGTTTGCAGGCAGGCTCTTGGGCACCAGCAGATGAGCCTCTTTATAAAGACGTCCTTACCTCCTGGGACCCAGAATCCTACAGAGAGGATCCCAATTGTAATCTGACCCTTTGCTGGTAGTTCAGTTCAGTCCCTCAGTCGTGTCCAACTCTTTGCGACCCCATGAATCGCAGCACGCCAGGCCTCCCTGTTCATCACCATCTCTCGGAGTTCACTCAGACTCATGTCCATTGAGTCAGTGATGCCATCCAGCCACCTCATCCTCGGTCGTCCCCTTCTCCTCCTGCCCTCAATCCCTCCTAGCATCAGAGTCTTTTCCAATGAGTCAACTCTTCGCATGAGGTGGCCAAAGTACTGGAGTTTCAGCTTTAGCATCATTCCTTCCAAAGAAATCCCCAGAGAAGGCAAATGGCACCCCACTCCAGTACTCTTGCCTGGAAAATCCCATGGATGGAGGAGCCTGGTAGGCTGCGGTCCTTGGGGTCGCTAAGAGTCAGACATGACTGAGCAACTTCCCTTTCATTTTCACTTTCATGCATTGGAGAAGGAAATGGCAACCCACTCCAGTGTTCTTGTCTGGAGAATCCCGGGGACGGGGGAGCCTGGTGGGCTGCTGTCTATGGGTCGCACAGAGTCGGACACGACTGAAGTGACTTAGCAGCAGCTTCCAAAGAAATCCCAGGGTTGATCTCCTTCAGAATGGACTGGTTGGATCTCCTTGCAGTCCAAGGGACTCTCAAGAGTCTTCTCCAACACCACAGTTCAAAAGCATCAATTTGTCGGCGCTCAGCTTTCTTCACAGTCCAACTCTCACATCCATACATGACCACAGGAAAAACCATAGCCTTGACTAGACGGACCTTAGTCGGCAAAGTAATGTCTCTGCTTTTGAATATACTATCTAGGTTGGACA